>JAODUO010000755.1:292500-297500 GCA_025642075.2 Ridgeia piscesae | reverse complement strand
CCAGGGGTTCAAAACATACAATTCCAGGAAGTTTTCTACCCTTACCCTTACGTTGTAAAACGCCACGAATGTTGCGCTATATCAAATAAAACATAACGATATTGCTGTTATTGCTGTAATCCGTAGACAACGTCATATCGAAGATGGTTGAGCATTCTGTGACAAGACAATAACCTCACAGGAGACTTGCTCGTCTTGCTTAACAAATAATATCTGTTTTACTGGCAGTATTTGGTTTACTTATTCTCGTAGATCGCGACACAGAGTCGTTAGGACTGTTCAAAATTGTTGACATCTCCCTAGCAAACATGTCGCCGAGAACATTACCTCGAATTTTCTGGGAAGCATTAAGCCACGCTGTAATTACAGCGCGGAACATTGATCGCATACTCGCCACACCAAGTCATATGAACATGGATCAATAATAATATCAACAGAATACGAAAAGCAACGTCACTGATCATGAACACAACGCAAATATATATATATATATATATATATATATATATATATATATATATTGCACTTCCAGAAAGTCATATATACATATATATATATATATATATATATATATATATATATATATATATGATAGTGGATATATAGTGATAGTGATAGTGATATAAGTGAAGTGGAAGTGAAGTATATGAAGTGGAAATGATGCGAAGTGGAAGTGGAAGTGAAGGAAGTGGAGAAGTGGAAGTGGAAGTGGAAGTGAGGAAGTGGCAAGTGAAGTGGGCAAGTGCGGCAAGTGGAAGTGAAGTGGAAGTGCAAGTGCAAGTGAAGTGAAGTGGCAAGTGGCAAGTGCAAGTGCAAGTGGAAGTGAAGTGGAAGTGGCAAGCAGGCAAGTGGCAGTGGAAGTGCAAGTGCAAGTGCAAGTGCAAGTGCAAGTGCAAGTGCAAGTGCAAGTGCAAGTGCAAGTGCAAGTGCAAGTGCAAGTGCAAGTGCAAGTGCAAGGTAAGCACAAGTGCAAGTGCAAGTGCAAGTGCAAGTGCAAGTGCAAGTGCAAGTGCAAGTGCAAGTGCAAGTGCAAGTGCAAGTGCAAGTGCAAGTGCAAGCAAGTGCAAGTGCAAGTGCAAGTGCAAGTGCAAGTGCAAGTGCAAGTGCAAGTGCAAGTGCAAGTGCAAGTGCAAGTGCAAGTGCAAGTGCAAGTGCAAGTGCAAGTGCAAGTGCAAGTGCAAGGGAGTAAGGCAATCAAGAGTCAACTAAGATGCAATCCAGCGCCGCAGGGTACAATAATCCCATCAAACCCTACGTCTGCATTTTGCCAACGTCAGTGATGAAATATCGCCATAAATAGAATTTCACTAGAGATAATTGAAACATTATTATACATTATTAACGTCATAGCAAACGTAATTTCGGTTGGGCATGAGCTGTATATGCATGCGACACAAACACATACACACGTACGCACGCACGCACGCACGCACGCACGCACGCACGCACGCACGCACGCACGCACGCACCACACACACAAAACCCAAAAAATTAATATATATATATATATATATATATATATATATATATATATATATAAAAAAAAAGTGGAAACATACAATGAAGTGAGAACATTCTGGAAATCAAGAATTCGGGTCGCTGAGCCCACCTAGTGGGAAAAGGCGAAGAAGAAGATAGTGGAAACATAGAAAGCATTAGTAGAAAAACTATCGGTGTGCGGGACATTTTAAGGTAATGCGTAGGTCTACAATAAATGCCTCTGTTTGTCAAATGACAAGTGAACAGACCGAGAATTACGTTGATTGTATTAATGCCATTGTGTATGTTTGGAAAATAAGAACACAACATGTCTGCACCACACCGGGAATTGTTGACATTTCGAACATCTTGTGCACTGCAGCGCCATCTAGACTGTAGCGAGTGTTGTTTCGTGTAGAGGCCATTGCGCGGCTTTCGATAGCTCGCGTGAAAAAAGTTGGCATTGACGGTGCATTAGCAGACTGTCAATCTGGTTACATTGAAGGCAGTGGCTGTTTGCTGTTTTTAGGATCACGTGTGTACCTAGGTACGCAATACATCAAATCGAGTTTGCATTGCCTGACGAAACACGACTGCTTCGGTTGAATTGCATTTGCAGTGATTGCTTCTTGTAAGTAGGCTACTTATTTTTGGAACGTATTTAGTGGTTGCTTTAGAAGATAGTGACACAAAAAAGTGTTTGGTATGCGAATGGCGTTCTGAGATTAGTGGTGTATTTACGGGCATTGCACGATACTTCACGAAATACAGCGGCAATTGCACTCCACCTACAACAACGAATATTGTTTTTTGTTTTTTGAACTAAGCCTATGGCTTGTTGTGCAACTAACGTGCGTGACGTGATAGATGAAATTTATGGTTGGGTTTTAAAAAACAATATGGCAAAAAAATTTGGCGGATATTTTGGGCAATGGTAAATCAACAGGTATATGCAATATATATATATATATATATATATATATATATATATATATATATATATATATATATATATAATTTACGATGCGCCACAATTACGTTCGCTATTACGTTAATTATAATAATTGTTCAATTATCTCTGGTGATGTTCTATTTATGGCGATATTTCATCACTGTCGTTGGCAAAATGCAGACGTAAGGTTTGGTGGGATCATTGTACCCTGCGGCGCTGGATTGCATCTTAGTTGATACTTGACTGCCTTCCTCCCTTGCACTTCCACCAGAAGCCATATAATTAATAATGAGGATTAATAATTATTATCCATTTATTTCCCCATAGGACAGTGCAAGTGACGTCAGTACAAAGACGTATACTGTTAGTCTGTCAAGTCAGTGAACACAGTATTCTTGGTAAACAGTACTATAATAAATATGTTAATTGCATACCATCTCCTAAGGTATATTTAATAAACCCAAATATTTAAATTAAGTTTTAATGTGGCACTTTATATCTTATTATACTCAAGCTTGTGCATTTTATATGTTAAAGATGTACGGCTTAAATTTCGAGTAGAAAACGTTCAGAAATTAAACTGTGACACAACGGGAGAAAGACATTTGTCTTGTAGAAATACATTAGACTTCTAAAATTCTTCTTACTGAATTTCAACAGAATAGACGAACATGCCGCCTATTCTGTAGAAATGTTTTGACACATATCGGGGTTATTGCGAAGCAATTGGCCATGTGATGTACAAGTCAATTGTGCATTGGTAGATGGAACACGTGCGCCTAGCTACCAGCGTCAAGTGAACAGTAAAGAAGTAGAGGTGATATGATTGGGGAATTCTGATCATACTACGCCCACTACAGTATTGAGAGGAATATCTCGTTGGCGTTACATTTTATTTTGTTGGCTAAGTTTGGGTGGGCAGGAACCATGTAATATGGCCCCATTTCGGCTCAAAACCTAGGCCTAGCCCCAATTCTTACCCTAAGCCAAACCTAGCCCACATCGTAATGCTACGGGACCAAATTCCACACTCTGCCTACTCGGGCATACCTGTGCGAACAGAACTCCCGTGTCCCCGGATACAAAGAGACGAGGTGGGTTTTAATATAAAAACAGTTTTTAAATGAGATGTATATTAAAATGTGTGGTGTTGTACGTTCACAATGATTTGCAACGAGCTAATTATTTTCGGAGTATGACAACAATATAACTAAACGGCCTTTACGACACTGCCACAATTAAGATGAACAGAAAACAGGTGTATGTCGTAAACATGTTCAATGTGCAGGCTCGTAACCACTTGCGAATACTTGTAATACAGACATCGCCGACATTAGAGACACGTTAACAAGACTCAACACAGTTCAATGTTGAAAAGGATTATTACAGTTATGTGCGATAATCATAACGTAGACTGTTCATTTTGTTTCGTCTTTTTTTATTTTTGTTTTTTCTTCATTCAATAAATGCATGCAAAATAAATAGCCGTATATATTTGGTTTTTTCAAAACAATTCGTTACACTTTAGTTTACTCCCACTTGACACACGAAATCGTATCCCTGTATCAAATTCATTTCATGAAATTATTTTATATTTATGCCATAGGCCGGATAATACAAAACAAATCGTTTGTTCCGTTCTTAAAAGAAATTATCGGGAATACTCCCATCCCTTTTTTGTGCTACGCTTAATACAATTTCATGATACATACGAAATTAAAAATAGAAGATGTTGCCTGTATTTACCCCCGAAATTCACGAAAGTAGATTAGCCTCACATAACAAATACGTCCTTTTAACAATTCTACTGTCAGATCTTCAAATAGTTAGCTATGTAAAGGTTCACTGATCTGAAATACAACTTCAACTATCGTTCAACGAAAAGCAACCTAGAAAGTGTTGTAATTTATTAAAAGCAATTGTGTGAATAGATATGAAGATGAAGCAAGAACCATAATTCAACATTATAATTATAAACATAATTATAAAACACTGGTCACACGTGTAGGCGAATTTAATCAATGTTGGTGTTTTTTTTTTCACCACGTGTTTGTTACACAATTGAATTGAACACTCATTAGTTAATTTTATTTTGTTGCATTCCTTATACATAGGTCCTTCATGGTTTCATGTCCATACAGTTTTTAGTTAGCACTTATCTCATGGTATTACTATTTCAACTACCTAACTGGTTACTACTTTAATTTGCACATCTGTCAATTCGGAATACCACATTATATTACAAATTATTTTAATTCAATACGGCATTCAGCCACCTTCTGACAATGGGTGCTGGAAATATGAAAGCCTTGCCACCCGAGCAAAGATGTAAGTTGTGTCGGTGAGACAAAGGAAGCAAGGTTCGTCGGCACAAGAATCTGAAACAAGACAGAATGCGGTCATGGCGTTGTATTTGTAGACAGCCTTTTCGGTGACAACGGTTCCAACAGGCTACAAATAGCGAAGTGAACAAATTGTGACGTCCCCATAGGCTTATAGATGGATATGCGAAGTCAACGTGATATTGTAGTGAACAATGTTTTACATGAATTGCTGAAGGTAGATGATT
>JAODUO010000755.1:260000-287500 GCA_025642075.2 Ridgeia piscesae | reverse complement strand
TGTAAAAGACTTTCCATAAACGGCGCGATAGTATTTACCGCGTTAACCATATCGACTAGTTCATCTGCACGTAACAAGCCTCAATGCATTTGCTGTGGGCAGTTATATTTACATTCCATGTCAGAGTGGCAAACATAGGTCGCATTGTGCCGATGGAGTTGATAGGGACCGCACTCGGCAGAACGATTATATCACGCCAACTTCAATGAAATAAATGTCGGTGCTGCTTAGATCGCATATCGCTGCGTGGCCTATGGCACTTGTAGCAGTGCGTATCTCTGGCACATACCTATCAAGGGCCATTCATATCACTGAAACGTCGAGCGCATTGGTCCGTATGGTGCACCGAGCACGACCTAGAAACCCCATTGCGTCGATCATACGCGCTCCTGATTGGTCAATAGCACCGCAAATTAAGTTACATGCACCGACCTTTGACACGGCAGCGCGTTCCGCGCAACCGAAAACTGGGTTGCGCGTAACCTAGTTTTAGCCAATCCGTAAGTCGTAGCGAGCACGTCACAGAGATCCCATTACAATGCAAAACAGGGCTACGCGTACCCATAGATATAAATAGAACACATCAGTAGAATTATAGGGAAAAGATTAATGATCTAACTCTGTGCGCGTACCCCACTTTTAGCACACCGCACGGACGGGTCAGTATGCCTAACATATTTTGGTAGACAATATTGCCACAGGGAACCTGTGGTTGTGCCTGTAGTAGGATATCACAATATTGTTTAGCTTAACTATATTTATTTACTTACTTACCTATTTACATGTATGTACACACGTGAACGGGACAGACGTCCCGGATTTGATGGTGTCAAAATAACGTTTTATTATTGTTATTATCACACAAAAGTATCACAAGGCAAAGACACGACTCAACCCCTCATACACACCTAAATATGTATATATATATATATATATATATATATATATATATATATATATATATATATATATATATAATATATATATATATATATATATTTTATATATATATATATATATATATATATATATATATATATATAGTTAATGTATATTATATATATATATAGAGAGAGGAAGATGATATGCCTAGGCCACGCAAACATTGTCTCTGCTTCAACGCTGAACCTGGATTGAAACTCATCTACTCTAGTTGTGGACTCCCAAAATGTGTCAGTCAGACGAACTGACTCGGTCGTGCCCCAGTTGGGAGCGCGTCTGGTGGTTGTAATGAGATCTCTGTGACGTGCTCGCTACGACTTACGGATTGGCTAAAACTAGGTTACGCGTAACCCAGTTTTCGGTTGCGCAGAACGCGCTGCCGTGTCAAAGGTCGGTGCATGTAACCTAGTTTTGCGATGCTATTGACTAATCAGGAGCGCGTAAGTTCGAGGCAATGGGGTTTCTAGGTCATGCTCGGTGCACCATACCGACCAATGAGCTCGACGTTTCAGTGATACGAATGGCCCTTGATACATACCAGCAAACGTAAGACCAAAATAATTAGTTCGTCCGCCAGGGTCCCGGATGATTCGGTCCAAAACGGATTTCCCAACCTATGGAAAAAAATCAGATTACAGGTCGTTTCACAAGAATGGCGAACGGTGATTCGGCCCACGCAAGCGCAAGTAACCCGAACATCGACGATTGCCGAAACGGACGATTCGGCCAAATGGGCCGAATCTATTTTGGGCCGAATCATCCGACTTCTGTCCGCCATTCCCCGTGCGAAGAAAGAGGTTCCAATAGAAATAGCATTATGCAGGTTGTTTGAATTTCTGTGAGGACATATAATTTAGTGTTGAGTGAGTAGAAATTATGTTTTTGTGCAGTGTGGTATCAGAGCTGTCAAATTATGACAGACGTCAGTCGGTGTTACAGGCGTCATTTTGATTGGTTACGCGATCCAGGTTCTAGCATAAATTATGGGGTGTCAGGTTAGATATTGGATTGTGGGAAAATGAGGTATTAGAATTTCACGAATTTTATACGGCACGAGTGTGAACGAAGAAACGTGGCAGGCAACAGAGGGAACCTTATAATGGCCGCCTACGTAATAAGTCAAATGTGGTGTACGACACATGTTGTAACTTCTATAAAGGTACTCTGAATATTATACATTTTAACCGAACCTCCTCCCAGGCGTAGGTTTATCGGTGTTGAGAGGTATGCGGAGCTTCAATTGAGATATAAATGTAGCTAGTTTTGACCCGCTTAAATATAAGATATAATCATTACATTTACGACTTTCGCCTAACTTGAACTAGAAGGGGGTGATACACGTACGAGTGCCTCGTATGAGTCACTCGTATGAGTCGGTCGTACGAGTCGGTCGTACGAGTTGGTCGTACGAGTCGGTCATACGAGTCGGTCGTACGAGTCACTCGTAGGAGTCACTCGTACGAGTCGCTCGTACGAGTCGGTCGTACGAGTTGGTCGTACGAGTCGGTCATACGAGTCGGTCGTACGAGTCACTCGTAGGAGTCACTCGTACGAGTCGCTCGTACGAGTCGGTCGTACGAGTTGGTCGTACGAGTCGGTCATACGAGTCGGTCGTACGAGTCACTCGTAGGAGTCACTCGTACGAGTCGCTCGTACGAGACGGTCGTACGAGTGACTCGTACGAGTGAATCATACGACCGACACACATGTATACTTCCAATGACCGTGTCCAGAAGTTTGTAAGCATAGTTTGACATCTATGTACTAAATCAATCACACCTATATGTTAAGGTTAAGCAAACACACTGTTACGGAACTAGAACATGTTTCTTATGAAAATAGACTGGCAAAAAATAGAGCTCAAATGTTCAAAACCGTGTGTCCTACCTGCATTTTCATTGACATTTTCTCGTGTCATGAACCAGAGATAGAATGTAAAGCTATTCCTTATCAGGTGTAAACAAGAGGTACGGATGCGTTTTACCTAGTTTAAATTTTAGATCACGAGTCTATATTTTGTATTTAATTATACATTCAAAAATGATTCCCATTCACAGTCACAAGTGCAGTGCCCGTGGCAGTGGTCATTCACTCATTGACATTGGTAACGTGTGTTCAGACGAGCACTGTTTTATGGATTAAAATACAAATATTGTGGAATCATCCGAGTCACACGTACGAGTCTCTCGTACGTGTATCACCACATAGACACATCTGCACTTTCCCGACTTGTCTGTTTTGCTGTCATATTATGTTCCTCGTGGATTAAACTGCCACTTTATTGAAGATTTATCAAAACGTTAGTTGTAAATAGAATCAGAATCACCGGCGTGTGTAGAATCGGAAATATAGAATCAAACCCAGGTTTTGCTTGGACTGCCTAAGTATATCCAATGGTAGAGGTGAATGTGCAAACAAACGGGTCAGAATTCCAGGTAATGCACAAGTTATTTTAGACATGCATCACCAAACAACGGATGTCGTATTAATTGTTGTTTTTAGTAATAATAATAATTAATAATAATAATACACATCATTAAAATGTTTGATGATACTTACGTTATCATTGTGTTATTTTTCCGTGTTGCTAAATATAAGTTTTGCCTTTCGATTGTTCCCGCCAAGCAAGCATTTCAAATAACCACTTCTGTATTTGTTGAAATATACCTCCAGTGGTGTAGCCAACTGACAGCACAGAGAAAGACGTTAATGGACATCAGCAAGTGAGCGTTGGCTTACACACCAATGCATGGAATATTACAAGCAGCTGCCAAACAAATAAAGGAACCAGAATGGACGACAAACAACAATAGACCAATAGTTTAATGCTAAAATGACAGCATTCTGTACACTTGGCACTGGTGTAGGCATAGCAGAATCTCCAGGAAATACAATGTGTGAAAACAAGAGCGGACCCAAAACTGCCACCTTCCTGTGTACACACAAGCAAATCATTCCCGCTGAAAAACACACACATTTCAAAGGCTTCGTAAAATAACTGTTGCTACATAGGTTGTCTTCAACTCTGAAATATGTCTATCTAAAACCAGAGTTTCCAACAAATCAGTGACCATCTTTAGGCGTGTGTGTGTGTGTGTGTGTGTGTGTGTGTGTGTGTGTGTGTGTGTGTGTGTGTGTGTGTGTGCGCGCGCGTGGTGGACGCGCGCACGCAAGCATATTTTTAAGGTACTGAAGCAGGTGTCATTTAATGGTTTGGCATCCTCCAGCGTAAATGATTACCTTCTTTAAGACGATGTTCATAACAAAACAACATAGGTGTTTGTTACACAATCACTGGACATTCTGTAGTGATGATAACGCCCCGTGGCCTTCCACAGTGGTCATTTGGCAACAGAACAACGTGGACGTCACTGCCTTAGTTACTCTCGCAGTAAGGATGCCTTGTGGTGCTGCATAATCAGTACTTAGTATCAGCACGACACCGTCAGTGATACGATTGACATTACTTATATACAATGGCCATTACGATGAAGTTGTGACACCAATTTGAACTCAGCAATATACAAGGTTAAGGCCAAAATAATTGTTCGTATAAGGCACACTGTGACTTACGTAGGTCCATAACTCGCAAGCCAGGACTGTTTTTCATGCAAACAGAAGAGCTGGTATTGACGTAATCAACCGTAGCGACCTCTGGCGCGCGAGGATGCTTTGGACGAGTATTGTGAATGTGTTCTTTCTTTAAATACAACTAACTAGTAATTATGCAACTATCACAGCTCTCGTACTATTTACAACAATTCCTCACAGCAATTATTTACACAATCAGGAATCGCTTGCCAACAGCTTGATGACACATAACTGGCCACTAGGACGCTGCCAGTGTTTCAACGATGATTATTAATTATCACCAACAAAACGGTAATCCACAAAAACAAGTATATACAAGGAACTTCACAATTATGTCAGTACGTAAATTATGATACTTCCAAACGTACAACTTTCAAATGCTATCGTGTGAACAATTATCAAAATTACCAAAGCATGAGGGATATTTCATTTAAGGTGAGCATTTTAAATTAATATTTGTATGAATCAATGACTTAAAGGATAATTTATCTAATGCCTTTACGGCTTCAGTTATTATAAACATTGTGTTTTCAATATATTACAAAACCCTATACAAGTCTTGTCAATAATCTGTTTCTCTCAAATTCTGTATCATTCTTTATCATGATATCGTATTGAAACTCAGATAGTATAATGTGTGTACCATGACACAACTATCTTAAGAACTATATCGCGACACAAGCATCACAATGCATACGTACTCGTTGCATAAATATCATGATATGATTAATATTATGACATGAATATCATGAAACGTAACATATCATGACATTGCGCTATGTATCATATAATTACAGAGATATCACGTATCATATCATGACATCAATATTGTGATGCAGATCACATTGTGAAACACATGACGATATGTATCATATTGTAACGCGAATATCACGATATGTATCATATAGTTATAGAGATGTTACATATATATCATATCATGACATACATATCATGACGCAGATCATATTGTGAAACACATTTCATGATACCTATCATATTGTGACACAAATGTCACGATATGTATCATATATATACAGGGTGGTCCAGAAAAAACTGACACTTTAAAAAACTAGTATTTTCCAGAGAAATTAATAGTTTCTTTTCATTTTCCGGTAAGTCATACACGTTTCATCTGACACCAAGATGGACGCTGGAAAACACCCTTCAGTTCAGGAGCGGACCAAAACCATTGAACTTTACTTTGCAACAAAACCAGTTGTTCTTGTCCGAAGGCAATTTCATTGCGAATTCCCAGGGAGGTAAATCCCACATCGCAACACAATCAAAAGCCTGAGACAGAAGTTCAGAGGCGCTGGCCGTGTGGCAAACTACAAGACCCACAGTGGTGCGTGTCTGGCTGCCAGAAACCCAGCATGTGTTCAGAACGTTAGGACTCGTTTGGAACAATCACCACGGCTGTGGGCATGTCCACGAGTACTGTGACGAGAGTCACTCATAGTGACCTGAAATTGATTCAACAAGAACCAACACTTTGAATTTGCCAGAGTACGGATTGAAAACAAGCTCCATCTCTTGGACGTTCTTTTCTTCAGTGACAAGGCACATTTTCACTTAAGTGGGCATGCTAATAAAAAAACATGACGTCTTGGGCCTCAGCACAGCCCCGTGAGCATGTACAAGCATAAGTGTAGACAACCAACTGTGTGGTGTACAATAGGACGGAGATGCATCTTTGGTTGATACTTTTTTGAAGACAACGAAGGTTGTGGGTGACAATTGACTCTGAACGACTTGGATTAAACTTGCTTTTATTATAAGAAAAAGTTAGGAAAAAAGCCAACATTAAAAAAATGCTTTTCACAGTAAAAACTTATAGCGGTATCCCACCACTATGAGAAAAATCTTGGGAAAACTGAAACAGTTGTACAAAATGTGACCAAGTAAAAAGTGTCATTTGTTTTTGGATCACCATATCACATATGTATCATATCATGACACAAACATCATGACTCAGATCACTTTGTGAAACTCACACTATGATATCTATCACATTGTGAAACACATACTATCATGATATGTACCATACTGTCCCATAAATATCATGATATATGTCATATAATGTTTTAATGTATGTTACAGCCGTAGCAGCTAACGCCAACACTATCTTGACAGACAGAACTGGCATTAACTTCGACAGCATTCATCGAACAAACTTCTTTGATGGTGGTGGAAGGGGCCGAATCTGGTTGAATTTGTCGTCGTGAATCGGTGACCCAGGAATGGGGTCGAGTCGACTGTTGAGAGAGGGACTACTGGTCAACTTCACGGGAGCCTTTGTGCTCCTCCCTTTCTGCTGAAAACATAGTTCTCGTCAGCACATAAGATAAGATAAGATCAGCTTTATTGCCATGTGTTTTCATTGTACTTACAATAAGACATTGGAATGCATTGTAATGTTGGATCGTCGTACAAGTAATTTCACATGGCAATACACTCACATGCACCAAACAATTATGATAAAATATACTACTACTTTGAATTAATTTAAATAAGTAAATAAATAAATAAACAAGAGCAATCGCATACAATAGGTCCGTTCTTTAAAACATTGATAAATAATAGTTGTTGATATGATCTAGTATAAATATAAAATCATAAGATGTAAAATATGGAATAAAATAACATATAATAAATTCAAATCATCAAATGTACAAATGGGCCTGCAATAATAATTATAATCTTTTATATTTTAACATTTTAAAATAGTAATACAATTTTATATATGTTAAATAAATAAACAAAAACATTCTGATTGGCTGCATGATGGTAAAAATTCCATTTTGTGAAAACAAAGAATGAGGCTACATAACAGAAATAGAGACAAAACTGTGACAGATAGAATTAATGAAAGCCAATCTTCTCCATGTAAACCATATTGGGGTATAATATATAAAAATAAAAAACACTACCTTGACTGCAAGCGGGTTAAGAATGCCGACTTGGGGACTGGCATTGAAGACCTTGTTAAAGTTCGTCTCCCGGTTCACTAGCTCCCTCTGGAAGTACCTCTTCTCTTCCTGTGTGTGGAAAAAGAAAACAGCGGAATTGAAGTCATGCTTGGCTGGTCTGGAATTGGAATATTCATGAAGTAAGGTTCATGTTAACTGCACATGTTGGTCTGATGGGGTAATGGCTGTACACCATTGCTCTCCTGCTGATTCTACTGCACACAGGGAATTGTGGGATATGCAGGGCATTGTGGGATATGTTGTGGGATATGCAAGGAATTGTGGGATATGTTGTGAGATACGCAGGGAATTGTGGGATATGTTGAGTTCATGCAAATGGAGTTTTGCAGGAAAAGTAAACTGTTTGGAATTTGGAATTTTTTTAGCTTGAGAAATCAAATGTGGTTAAAGCTAATATGCTATGATTTTGTGTGTAGAAGAATTATAGCGTTATATATACTATACAATATATTTTGTTGGAATGTGACATTTGAATTTTCCTTCTGAAATGACTAAAAGAAGGCAGCAATCTTGGGTCATAGGCAGGCAATATAGTATAGCATAAATCATGCAAGGCACACAAGAAAACTACAAAATCTGCAGAACAATTTGTCCAAATAGTTAGCAGATTGGTGGTGTGGGACTGTAACTTAACAGTCAGGTATGACACGCACTATGAGTTTGTTGACAGCAAGTTCACGGTCTTGTATCGTGAACTGTAGCCGTTCGATCATCTCCAAGTCTTCGGGCCGAGATGGACGATTCCTGTGTCGTTCCTCGGTTGCCTCCAGGCTGCAGCACCAGTACCGTGAGCATTAGATACAACACACAGACAGCGGAAAATGGTAGCAAAATGCCCCCAGAACCCCTCCCAAGGGTATGGACAATGTCACTATTATTACTATTGTCACTGTTATTAGTTAATGTTCAATGAGCACGAGAGAAAGAAAAATAGGAAGGGAGGCAGAGGAGGGAAGGGAGACAAGGAGCAGGGGCTGAGGGAAGGAGGAAGGAAAGGAGATAGAGATAGCGGACAGAGGGAGGGAGGAAGGAAGGGAGATGTGAGGATGGGAGAGATGGATAAGGGGGATGAACAAAATGGAAAGAGTAAGAAGAGGAGGTTGAGATGGAGAGACGAAGGCAATAAAGGTTTTAGAAGGGAGAAGGTAGGCAGAACGGGGCAAAATGAGCAACAGAGTCAGATGTAACTCTCGTGTCCTTTACCCTTTCCCCAAATGACAGATTTCATTCCAACATTGGGAAAAAAAACAATACACAACACACAGAACTGAGTCTACACTGTGCCATATGGCTTCACTTACAGGTCCTTCAGGGAAGAGATCTTTTCCTTCAGCAGTTCCTGAGCCTCGGCGAATTCCACCAACATACCCTCCACCTCCCGCGTGTGTTTGTCCTTCAGCACCTGCAGCGCCATCTGGTGGGAGGCGAGAAGTTGCTCTTCTCGGTCCCTGCAATCAAACACCTCAGTTAGATTAGCATATCCCCACACCAATTTAGTATTTAACTTTTCTTTTGCACTATTCAAAGAATTTCATCTTCTGTATATACAGTATTGTATATATATATATATATATATATATATATATATATATATATATATATATATATATATATATATATATATATATATATATATATATATATATATATATATAGTATATGTATAAACACACACATATATATGTATATATATATGATATATATATGATATATATATATATATATATATATATATATATATATATATTATATTATTTATATATATATATATATATATATATATATATATATATATATATATATTATATGTATATTACGAGGCACCTTATACATGGTATTCAAGATGGTTCCCACATAAAATGTGCAGATCGCTAAACAGCCAAGTCATTGAAGATCAGATAAAGGAGACAATTCATGTAACCAGTGACAAATCATGTTTACCGATATTCCTGAATGAAGTTTATGAATAGATAAATTTACTGCACCTGACCACATCATCGTCTCTAGGCCATTGGGCGGAGATATTTTCTATTTGTTTGGTCAGTGCTAATGCCGGAGAAGCACTAAGAGGGATTAGGCAGATGGCCCCCGCAAAATTATGCAACTAATATAAACTGACTTTAGATGTACGAGAAAACGACTATGCACTAACTGAATGTGAGTTGGTTTCACAAAATGTTTATATAACTTGTTTTATTGGAATTATTGAGATTAATAAATCATCCAATCTTTGCAATAATAATGTAATAATATTAATTATAAGGAGGCAATAAATACATATTTGCAGATAACACACAATATATTATTATGGTTTTATGGTTGTGTTAATAACAGTAGTTGCAATTTATAGAATTACATTTCATATTTACTTTGTCCACGTACGAAATGTATATACCATGAAGAATTACTTAACACTGATACAGATGAAAAGATTCTCTGACAACTGCTATTGCCATAGATATTTATATTAGGTATACTATTAAAATTTCACTAGCAGTACAACATGTGTCAGTGTATGTTCCTACTAAACACAGAATATTTATTTATTTTGCACAATTCCCACCAAAATATTGTTTCTGACACATGTAGCTGGTACAACTGCATAGCAGTAATTTGTATTTGTAACGGAGAGTCTGCTGTCTAGACTGTGGGAAAGTTAAACATCAAAGGGTATTGTGGTTAACTTTGCTTGCCTCGTCATTACTGCCAAGCAATTTTGTTTTAAAACTGGATGTTTTGTTTACCATTTGAACGTTTTGCAGGCGGAATATTTCAAAGTGCGAACATATTCCAAGTTTATGTAACTAACCACAAATTGACAGGGACTAAGCCTTCAACATGCATGTTGTAGTCATAAGAACGTAACAACAAAACGAGAAAAATCATTAACCTATGAGCTGGTTCCCTCGCTCTAATTTTATATCACACCCATTTTAGAAATATAAAAATTTATTAATTATTCATTTTGATGAACTTACCTGACAGCAATATTAGCTTCACTTCGCACTTTCAGTATTTCCTTTCCCTTTGCATCAAGTTCATGGGACATTTCAGTTATCCCTTTCTGCAGTCTAACGATCTCAATGTCCATACTTTGCACAGCAATCTCACGATGGTGGATTTCTTCTTCCAACTCTGAGAGTTTTATGCCATATTCGACATCCTGAAATTAAGGTGATTAATATTACGCTTTACCTGCAAATTTGTGACAGGTGTACTGTTCCTCGGACAATTGAAAACAACAGACATGCCACGCTGAGAGCATTGCATATGTATCATTATCATCATTTCAATTAAATCTATAATTATACAGGTAGTTTTCAATTCCACTTACAGGTGCCAAGGCAATTGCTTTTTACTGTTTCATTCTAAATTCATTTGTTAAAATATAAAACCTAACTACGTGGTAGATTATGTCTAGTACTATAGCAAAACTAACTGTAAAAAGTCATATTTTATTCATGTTGCCATCAGTCTTTTTAACGGTGCGAATTGAATATTGGGTCTTCTAATAAGTATTTGTGTCTCTCAAAGGATATATGTATATAACTATGTGTGTGTGTGTGTGTGTGTGTGTGGTGCATGCGTGCGTGCGTGCGTGCTGTGCGTGCGTGCGTGCGTGCGTGCGTGCGTGTGTGCGTGCATTGTTCAAGCTTACTTGAACATATGCCATAGCGAGAATTGTTTCGCTAACACTGTTACCTACTCATCAGAAAAAGTTTACTAATTAAAATCAATAAAGAAATAGTATCCCCAATAAATTAGACAGTGGCTGTTTGCCTTTTGACTGAGCTTCTTTAATTTAACAATAAATTATATTTAAACATGGATTTTTACGAGCTCATTCGATTAGAGAAATATTATATATGTGGTGCTTACTTTCTGTTTGGTCAGTTCGATTGCTCGGTCAAGCTCCATGCGGGCGGCGTCCAGTTGTTGCTGGTGACTCTGAGTCATCTGCTGCAGCTCCATGGCGTGTCTGTGCTGCAGATCAACTTTCTGCAGCTCTGCACACAACAACTATGTCAGTGTCGGGATTCAACAGTCACAAGAGGCACAAATATTGTTTGTACTTTTGAAGCCTTTTCACTGGTTTTCTGTCTGACACTGTGTCATTGTTAAGATCTATTTATTATATACCATGTGTACTTTCATGGAAGCAATCATTGTATTTACATTTATTGTTTACTTTCTAAATAGGAAAACTTGGAACAGCTATTTCTGATTTAGTTTCTGGCACTAGCTCGAATAAATACTAACACTGGATGAAACTGGATGTAATTTGCACATACACTGTATATACAAAGTGACATGGGTACATGATGCAAAGATGCACACATATACATACAATTATACTCATGCACACGCATGCACATACATATACATATACACACACATGTACACACACCACACACAGAACTGCAGGTATATATGCACTCATACACACACATACACACACACGCGTGCACGCGCACACACACACGCAAACACACACACATACACGCATGCACGCACGCATCCATTTAAATAATGGGTGCACAGCTCTCTGTATAATGCTATGACACATACACATACACAAACTGACATGCACACAAACAAACACAAACATACACCCACACACACAAACAAACAAGCTCACATTCATACACAAACACACACATACAAACACACATACACAAACTCACACACAAAACACACACACACAAAACACACACACACAAAACATACACACACGCATGCACGCACACACACACACACACACACACACACACACACACACACACACACACACACACACACACAACACACACACACACACACACACAAATCACTCAATGACAACCGCGATACGAGACATCCAGCCCGTTGGAACCCCCTGCGCCCGCCAGTACCCACCCATCTGCTGGCGGGACTGGTCAGCCTGAGCCGCAAGGGCAGCATGGCGTGACTTCTCTGCCTCTGACCGCACGACATCCATGGCTGCCCGGTGGGCCAGCGACTGACCACTCATGTCCTCCATGTGGATCTCTCTCAGTCTCTCCTCCTTCTCCTGGCGAGGCAAGTGGGAAAAATTAGGGATCATCTCGCGTGGAAAAATGATATGTCTATCCCTGGTATTTATTTATTTAATGTGTTTATTTTGTGTTTATTTTATGTATTTATTTAATGTGTTTATTTAATGTGTCTATATGTGGTTTAATGTGTGCATTTAATGTATTTATTTAATGTATTTAATTAACATACTTATTTATCATAGTCGTTTAATGTATTTATTTAACATATTGATTTAATGTATTTATGTAATATAGTTATATTTAATATATTTACTTAATGTATTTACTTATGTTCTTTGTATATATATGTAATATATATATATATATATATATATATATATTTAGTGTATTTATTTATTTAATGTATTTATTTAATGTATTTATTTAATGTATTTATTTAGTGTATTTATTTAATGTATTTATTTACTGTGTTTATTTGTTTAATGTATTTATTTAATATATACATTTAATGTATTTATTACATTCTTTTATAACATGTTTTATTATTTATCTAATATATTTCATGTAGATTTATTTCATTCTCACAGAGAGAAACATTCAAAATTAATTTCTCCACGAGGAATACTAAAGTATTATTGTACTGCACTGTTCAACCCCCCATTCCCTACAACTTAGGGTGTGGGGTTGGCAACAAATCACTGCCAGAGTGTTTTAACACAGTTCACTCACAAGGTGATAGCGTTGTAACACCTGGGCCCAGTTTCATAAAACCGTGTAACTTTACGCGCAATTATATGGTCTACTGGTCGCAGCTAACAACGAATAGTCAATGCAGCTTACGGCCGGTTTCATGAGACCAATTTAGCATTCGCGCCATTAAATCAACTTAGAATTGACCTAGTTAGGTCGCGGTGGGGAATCCCTGTATTTGTGCCATGTCTGAACAACCTTTTTCTTTCTAGCTGCCGCCTTCATCGTTTGCATAGCAAATGGGAAGCTATGATGAATGTAAAGGATATCCAGTGTAAACATTAAAAATAATTTTGTTGTGAGTGGGCGTGTCGGGAGCATACCATACATATTTCAACTTCGGGAGCATACTGTAAATATTTCAACTAGCGTAAACTTATGCCTACTAAATACATGGTGCAGCTAAGTGCAACTTTTGGAGCAGACTCGTGAAACTCAACTAGCGTAACTTTACGACGTGTTAGGCCTTCAACAGGGGTTATCGCCCGCTACGACGTCTTAAGTACGCTCCATGAAACTGAGCCCTGGACGGCAAACCTCACCTACTCTGCTTAATGTATTTTGTGAACATATGCGGCCTCCTCTTATGTAGGGACATCGTATTGTTCATACTGATCACTGATCAGTTATATCATTGGTTCATGGACAGCCATTCACCCAGGCATTACATGAAGTGTTGTCAATAGGTGGCAGTACTAGTGTGCAACACATATGTAAATACGATAGCTATTATATAATTTAACAAATTTAATATTATAATTCCACGATACATGTATACATATTCGTGTACAGCGCCTCCGAATGAATATTATCTGGATTTATGGTGCATTATAAATGTTCTTCTTCTTCTTATTATTATAATAATCACAAAACAGTCAACCACTACCCTACAAATAAACACCAACAAATTTAAAATTTCAACCTGTGTTACAATTTAAACACTTCATACAAAACTATTTACCTTAATTTCTCGATCTTTCATTCTATTCATTTCTCTCAGCTGTTGTTCATATTTCGTCTCAAGTTCTGCGATCTTCTCCTGGTGAGCACTGATGGCGTCTTTCAGTTCCCGTGAAAGTTTCACATTTTCTTCCTGAGCTTCTCGTTTCATCCGCTCCAGTTTATCTGCTGTCTCCGTCTCTTGTGTCGAGATACCACTCCGCAGAACAGCAATCTGAAACAACAAGTCATCATAATTTTTATACTTTAGACGTTATACTACACATGCATTTATTATCTGGAAATTGTTATTGAAACAAATAATGTATTACTGTAGACACATAGTATTGTTAATTAACTAATACATAATTATACAGTCTAATACATAATTAAACAGTCTAATACATAATTATACAGTTGTTGTCGATTTTCTATCTCAATTGTTGGCATTGTTGGATCGTGTAAATACATGCTGTATTCCCATTTAGTCAATGAGTCTTTTTGTTTTAATATGTACATCAATATCACTTTTAATTCATTTTAGTTCTTCTATTTCAACTCTTTTTTATATCTAAGTTACATGTTATATTTGATCAAATATTGTAAACAGTTATGAACAGAGATCTACTTTGGATTTTAGTGCATCAATAAAGTTATTACTATTATTAACACACAGAAAAACATATATGTAACTGGTGTGCTAAGAATCTAATAGTGCAGTTTGTCAAGAGTATCTTCATGTTATCAAATGTTTATAATAACAAAGTGTTGATTTTTGACAGATTTGATATAGGCTTAAAACACAACTAAAACAAATTTAGATATACTTATAAATGATGACAACCTGAGAGTTGCAAATATATCCCCTGAAAGATGGTGAAATGAAAACTGAGAGAAAATGGAAATGAAAAAACAACAGCCCATCACCTAAATTTCACCACTGTTCGTGGGTTTTGAGAAAACAAATGTGCCGACATTGCAACCATTTGGGCGTTGGCATTGCATCCTGATCTGTGGTTATTACATGAGTAGGGCATTGTGTTTTAGCCATCTCCGTGGCGAGTGAATCTTGGCTGACATGTGCGTCATAATGACCCGGTCTACAAATGACAAGGTGTCTACTGTCACGCCCGAGTTGGTCAAGTTACCTGCTCGAGAAGGTCGGTGATTTTTTTCTCCCAGCCCACAGCAGCGGCTGCGATTTCGTCATCTTTCACACTAGATAACCGGGCTAGAGCTTTCTTCCTGTCCGAGTCCGCTTGTTCCATCAAGGCGTGTCTCAGCTTCTCAATCTCGTTCCTGTGATCACATGTGATCACACAGGTACAGGTATAATCACACAAAGCAAAAACAAGCAGGGCAAAGAACTATTTCAGCAACTAGTCGCTGTAAATACAGTTGTTGTTATGGTTATTCTAATTGTGTGTGCGTGCGTGCGTGCGTGCGTGCGTGCGTGCGTGCATGCGTGCGTGCGTGCGTGCGCGTGCGTTTGTTCCCTTGTCATTTGGATGGGTAAAACCCATTTTGCCATGATATATTCTACTGCAGTTGCAGATTCAGCTCAGAACAGCGAATTACAACTGATAAAAATCCATTTTTTTCCTTTGTTTTTCTTTAATGTATTCGCAGTTGACTGACACTGATATTAATTAGCAATAGTCAGATAAGTCAATTTGCTTAATCGTTAACAGGTTGTTTACCTAGATGAATTGCGTGACTTTGAGTCAACAACTTTAGCACCATTCAATCCAGTGTTTCGACTAGATGGCTGTTGTTGACATAATTGATTGTCTTGTCTGGCCTACTAGTGTATTGTATTATCCCCCACCCCCACCCCACCCCACTACGGTTACAATGTCATTTACACAGTTCAATGTCCATACAGGTCTCAAGGCTTCAAATACCTTAATTTTTCTGTCCACTTCTGGTCTAGGTCTGTAGCTTGGTCATCCAGCTTAGTCTTCAATTCAGCTGCTGCCTTCTTCACGTTTGCTGCAAGTTGCTGTTGAAGCTTTTCATAGTCTGCCTATGATGTCAGAAAATCAGATTATGATATCAGTTATTATCTAAAACTGATTTCAATTGCATTAAAACTATGTCCTTAATGTGACAAATCCACACACCTGTGAGGATTTACACATGATGAAATAGTGGAATTATTTAAACTGATAATATCAAATTACACACACCACATTTTATACAAAGTAACAATGTGGCCTTTATAAGGGACAAGTGCCCATACAACACCTGCCCGGATGAGCTTCGGTGGTCCGGAGTGCAGGCTTCAAACCTGTAGCTGATTAGCGTCAGAGTGGCTCAATTCCACCTTTCGGGCGTTTTTGGGTCAAATGTGTAAAAACAATTAATTATAATTTTAATTAACTGACATGTTCAATAGTATGTATCTTTCTAGTGTTTTTTGGATAAAAATTTAAAACAAATAGTAAATTATGAGAAATATGTTGATGAATTGCTGGATTCAATTCCACCTATGGGATAATTGAGTCAGAAATATAAAAACCCTATAACAGCTAATGTTAATTGTTAATTAACCGAATTAACGTATTTTGATGTGGATCCCATCTAAGATAACTAGACGGGACTTCAGTCTTCAAGAATATACTACTAAAAAGTTAAATTTCACTATCTTGCAGTTTGCAACGTCATTGTGTGCTAACGTAATAAATAAGTTAATAAAATAAATACGGCAAATAGATAAATTATATTAAATACAATTAACTGCACATTATGTGTCCATGTGCCCCTGTTTGTTACATCACTGTGGGGGTAAAAAGATAAATAAGTTAATAAAATAAAATAATATAATCACTGTGTGGATAAAAATATAACTAAGTTAATAAAATGAATATAATAAGAAGATAAATAAATTAATTGTACATTTAATAAATCACTTGTACACTAGACTCACCTCCACGCTGCTCAGTTTTGCCTTCGTAGCCTTCAGCTGGGTCCGCGCCTGCTCCAAGTCAGACTTCAGTTTGTCTGCGTCTTCCTTCAGCCCACTGATCACTCCCTCCTCCCTTTCCCGTGCCTGTCTCTCCAGTCGCGACACCTTCGAGGGAAACACACAGGGAGGTGTACGGTGAGGTCTTCCCAGATAGTTATGCTCAAGTTACTAAATAATATTTAGAAAACTAAATAAATTAATATTATTTTGTATATATATATATATATATATATATATATATATATATTATATATTAATCTATAATTTGGTTATATTAATAGTTTACTGTAATATAAATATATATCCTGTATATATTTATATATATATATATGTGTGTGTGTATCTATGTATATGTATATATTTAATTTATAATATATATTTAATTTAATTATATTAATATTGTATTGTATACCGGTACCTCAGTATGTATTAATTTAATTTATAATTTAATTATATTAATATTTTATTGTGTGACATTTTTTAATATATATAGTATATTCTATAATTTACAATTCAATTTAATTATATTAATATTTCGTTGTAGATATAAATTTAATTTTTCATTTTCTTTAATTAATGGAGTTTATATCATCACTATCTTAGTCTAACTCGTTTTTAAATATGTTGTCTTGTTGCTTTACAATTTACAAGACTTATAGCCATACTGTTTCATCTTTCTCAACAATGTATTTAAAAGTTCTATTAGACATTTTATATCACTAATTCTAATGTACATGTATTGCTTTGTTGTAGTCTGTTTTAGTGTAGATTCTGTAAACACTGTTGAATATAGTCATATCCGTGATGCCAATGTATGAATCAAGTTCATTATATTATTTATTTAGCTCTTTTACCTATACAGGGACATTTCTATTTTTAACTTATTTAAAATGTTATCTTACTTACATTACACGTTTTTCATATTTGTTTAATTACGGTGTTTGGTCCCCCATAGGGAGGCCACCTGTTTTATCAAAGAAATTAATAGAATGTAATTTTACATTGTTTGTGATAAAATGGCTAAATATTAAATTCAAAAGCATTGGGCAGTCACTGATAAAATATGAAAATAAATAATAGCTTTGCTTATGAGAATGAATGCATCTGAAACTACTATTACATTTATTTCATTCATGCAAGTGTACATGCACATGTGCTTGCATGCATGTACACATGCATGCATGCATACACACATACATACACACACACACACACACACACACACACACACACACACACACACACACATAAACTCACATACACACACACGCACGCACGTACGCACGCACGCACACAAACACACACACACACACACACACACACACACACACACACACACACACACACACACATACACACACTAATATTCCACAATACCTACCTCTTCTTCAGCTGTCTTTAGACGACCACTTAAGTCTGCTTTCACCTGTCCATATTCCATTGCTAAGTCTTCTTTTTCCTTCTCCAACCGACTTCTCTCGGACTCAAGCTGTGCCTCTAATTCCTGGAGAGAAATAATTAACAACAAATATCATGGCTGCAACAGATGTGGAATAAATTATAACAGTTACTGTAGTAACAATGGTAACCACAGCAGTTACAGCACCAGTTAATAATTAGCACACACTCAACCATACAAATCAATCAGTTGCTTTATTCAAAATATTTACAAAAACTGTCATAATTTAACACAAGTTTTATGCTTTAACCATTCACTGTCTTGATCCTGCTTATGATGTTTAGCTATTGTAGCATTATTTCAAATATTAAAACCTATTGCCTCGTGACTTTTAAAAATATTGTTGAAAACTAAAATATTCTGGGCTGTGTACTCAGTGTAGGCATCCGTCAGTTTATTTATATTAAGTTTTATTTATTTAATTTTACCTATTTATTATCTTGTACATTTTTTAACACTAACTTTACAGTGTCTTACTCATTTATTATTAATATACCCTTTATTTTAGTCATCATCTTTAACTGTAACTTATTTATTTATCATCTATAGCTATTATATGATTTTGTAATTGTATAAATATTTTTATGTACGTCATTTATTTGTTTAAATTATAAATTTTACATAATTTATTAATATTCTGCATATGTACATGTATACATATTTATGTACCCACAGAGCCTGCAAATGGATTTTATATAGATTTATGGCACTATACACAAATACGAATACATTTATTTCAGGTAAAAAGAAACATACAGTTGGTACATACCAGGGGTTCACATAAATATAAATAGCCTCTAATAGGTAAATATGTTCAACAATGAGTAGATACAATTTAGAGGTTATAAGGTACATGAGTGTAAAATTGTAGTATAACAGATAAAATAATGAGCAATATATCTGATTGTATAATAAATATGCAATTTATTCATGTACATAAACACAATTTGAAGAAAAAAATGTGAATGAGTAAAATTGATAAGTTGTATAAACAAAATTAATAACTTGACAAAAATTATTATAATAGTAATATATAATATAATTAAAATATAATGTGTTATTATTATTATTAAATCAATTACAATTACAATGGCCAAGATAGACAGAAATGACATCATGATCACAGTCAACTGGTGCTGCTGTGTAGTCGACTATGGTTCAGCTAAACTTAAGGCAAGACACACTGCAAAGACTCTTATGACTACCAAACGGCAACAAAGGTGTCCCTGTCAAATATGTGTTTTACTACAGCCATTTATGATGACTGTGAGTCTGTGTACTTTGCCAGACTGAATGTGCCCAGTCCATCACTAACAGTAAATGTTTGCTTTCTGTGCAAGCGACCATGTCCACATAAGCACTTGCCCGCAAATGACCTGACCCACCTTTCAGATCTATTACCGCATTAAAAGCAGGGCCCAATTTTTATTTTCTTATTTTTATTACTATTTTTCTGGTGATTAGTTATTCACTGTTTTGCACCAAATGTCAAACTTATTTGCAGCATCAGCTAAAAACATCACACAAGTAATGCTTTTTCTGGTGCAAATAATCCATAGCCACAGGCATGGTGAAAAGTGGAGCGATAAAATACCTGTTTCATTTGCATAAACCGAGTCTCTGCTTTCGTTTGTTCGGATGAATTATGTTCCCGCTGTGACTGTTCGATGGTTTCGATCTCTCGCCTGTGCTGGTTGTTGAGTTTATGTACAGTTGTCCGCGATTCTTCGTCCAATGTCCGAAGTTGTGCTTCATAAGTCTCCTTCATGGTGTTTTTCTCAGCCGTCAATTTTTCCATAGCCTGTGAAATACCCAGTTAAATATATACATACACAGTGTGTATCATAATAATTATTGAAAGATTCTATTTTAAGGCTAAAAAAGGAAACTCCGAGAAAAACGGCACAGCTAACTTAGAGTTAAAACAATTGGAAAACTAAAGATTCCGGCCGATTCACATAAACAGACAATAGAAATCTGATGGTCTGACACATTGGGGTAAAAATCTGTGATTACCAAAAGTCTGTCATAAGAAATTATGCAAATTTTGTCACCAGATGGACCCACACGATGTTCAGTCAGTGACAATTCACATGCATGATAATAGGCATGCAAAAGTATTACAATTTGTACTTAGGGTGAACTTTTGAAGTTTGATAGTTCCCATGTAACTAACTGCAAAGTTAGAAGGACTGATAACAACTGATTCAACTAACTTCCTGCAAATGATTGCCACCTCAGGATGATTCCAGTTAAGACGCCATGTTTTATCACCACACCCTGCTTTGTGAATCCGCCCCAGATGTCCAGTTACACTCACTTGTTTTAACGACTTCAACTGGTCAGTCTGTTGCTCAAACTTGCTGAATGTTTCGCTCTCAGTCATCTCCTTGGCCTGCTCGAGTGTATTCACTCGCTCTCGCAGTCGTTCGATCTCGCGCTTTAAGTCTTTAATGACGGCTTCATGCTGCAACTTGGTTGCCCGCAGTTCAGCAATTTCCGCTGCGTGTGGGAAAACATGATCATAGTCTCACACGGTTATAACAATATACGGAACATGGAATTAGTCAATGTAGAAAAACGTAACAGGAAGTTTTGAAGATGACACAATGGGACGTGTTTGAGAGTCAAAGGGTCTGGCTGTCATCAGGGCCTACTTGGTGTACATTTGAGCAGGTTAGCTTTCTGGGTCATACCTGTCACAGTTTGAACATTATTACATTAAAGTAACTGACTTATTGAGCAGCATATCATAAGTGTGTATATATATATATATATATATATATTATATATATTATATATATAATGCATATATCATTATATATATATATATACTGTATATATATTATATATATATAATGCATATATCATTATATATATATATATATATATATATATATATATATATATATATATAATATATATAAATATATAATCGTATATATTTATATATATAATTTATTTATTTATATTAATGAATTATCATGTATGTGTATAACCATATGTAAAATTAATTTTATTTTATTTTTGTTACCTGTTATTTGTTTTTATAAATGTATTATTATTATTTATTTATTTTTTATATTTATTTAGAAATATTTTTATATGTATTTTACATGTATGTATTTATTGACTGCATCTGAAATAAAAACACTCATATACAGTGTACCTTCAAAATAATATAGTCTTAAGAACATTATACTAATTAACAAATGAAAACACATTGCCTGCTCTTAACACATGTGACAACATAATAACTAATAACATGCATGCATAAGAAGCTGATTACAATTTAATAATTTACATTTAACACAACAACTAAATATGAAATGCTAATGGAGGAGTTGATGTGCTGTGTACCATATTTAAGATAAACCATCCTTTTACGAAGTCACCAAAAAGAAACATAATAATATTAAATAACAGCAGTTTCATGAAAAGTTTTACTATTTTAATTTTACTCACTTGATTTATTTAATAAGTCTTTAGCTTGCTGTTCGCAGACCTCCTGAGATGATGTCAGCTCAGCTTCCAGTTCCTTGAGCCGGGTTAGCGTTTTAGACAACTCCTCTCTGACTGCCATCAGCTAAAATGCAAAGGTCGTTAGATGACATTCCTGATTATGACAACCAACAAAAATACCCATTTAACAAAGATGGTGGAACTTTGCGTTTAGCAATGTTTTATGTGTTTTCCAGAGTCATCAATGAATGTTGATTGGCTCAAACAGTCTTAGAAACACACAAAGCAGTCAACCATCAGAAGGACAGTTTGAACTAAGTACAATCTGTATTTGAACCACAAGGATAGTTAGTTAGTTATGCTAGCTCGAGCGTTGCTAGAACAGAAAGAAAGAAGGAAGAACAGATTCTTGAGAAAACAGAGATGAGGATGTTGAGAAGAATTAAAGGTGTAACACTGAGAGACAAAGTAAAGAGTGTGGACATCAAAAAGGAGCTAGGAGTGACTAGTATACAAGAGAAAGTCAGAGAAATGAGACTATGCTAGTATGGACACACGCAGAAAATGGAAGAAAACAACGAAGTGAGAGCAATTGTTGACATGAGAGTGCCAGGAAAATGATGAAGAGGGAGACCAAGAGGGAGATGGATGGATTGTGTCCGAAGGGACATGCAGACACTGCGGATCACCCCGGAAGATGCCCAGGACAGAACATTCTGGAAATCAAGAACTCGGGCCACTGACCCCACCTAGTTGGAAAAGGCAAAGAAGATGAAGTGTTGCTAGACCAATGAGGTGGCCACTTATTTTTATGGTACTTGGAAATAAAGTCACAACCTTTTTTATTCCAGGCTATTGTGTACATTAAATTATACAAAATCGTGTACATTTTCAGCATTTGGTTTGAGTCACTCCAGTCTAATCTGTGTAAAGTTCAATTTTTTTCAATTTACTTCGGTAATAGATATTTCTGTGTGAAACCAAGAATATGGTGTCGTATCCCTGTTATATCTGGTAGGTATGATATGCATCAACAAATTATTTATATGCATTTTCAAAGTAAAAAAGTTAATTATAAATATCTATAACCAATGGAAACATTTCAAACACCACAGTACTCAGTCCTCATTAATATTCAAAAAGTAATGAAGCACAAATTCGTACTCGCTCTGTCGACAAAATGGTCATTATTTCCAACCAAACTCAAAAGACACATTTACGCATATGTACAATCACTTCGAATGGGCTTTTCCTGCGGCTTCAGCAAATTGAATAGCTCAGTGTAGTGAATGGAACCATATCAGAACTGGAATTGATTAGGAAATTCAGGGGAATTCCCAATTCTCCATTACCGCACTGTGCCATTGAAACTATTTCATTGGTTATAAATTATTATAAATGTAAGTTTTTATTTTGAAGATACAGGAAGTCCGAAACTGATTTGATCATATCATGTGAAGAAATGGAAAGGTATGTATGAACAACTGAAATGCAATAAAAAACAGAAGATGGCCTGAAACGTAGACAAGTTAACAAGTGGGTTAAAAAGAACCCATGACGTGGTTCTCCCACACATGATTTTAGGGGTAGAAACAGTGATAAATGCATAATCATTTTAACACTTCTGTAGTCCAACACATCACCCACCTCTTTGTTTGATTTACTTGTCTCCGACGCCTTATTTTTGACAGAGTCCCTTAATTCGTCCAGCTCACTTCTGTATTTGTTGACTTCGTCCTCACTGGCCGATAACTGCCCGAGAAGAGCGTCGATCCTCTGCTGTGATGTCATCTCGACAAGTTCTAGCGACTTCTTCATCTTCTTGAATCGTTCCTCCAACTCTTGCATCTCTTTCTGTCGATCAGAGTCCTGCGAGTTCTTCATCGCTTCCAGCTCCTTCTCGTAGAACGCCTTCGCCTTTGCCATTTTTGCATCATACTCTTCAGTCAGCGTCCTCTTTGATTGTTCGACTTCCTCGAGTCGTTGTTTCAACTGGGTCACATCGCGTTCGTACATCTCCTCCAGATGGCGCTTCACGTCGGACAGATCCGACGCTTGCTCCACCTGTGACAGATGCACCTGCTCCAGTTCGTGGCGATGCTCCGCTCGGAGCGACTCCAGCGCGTTCGCCTTATCCAGATCGTACTCGCTCCGGAGTGAGTCGATCATCTGCAACTTTTCCTCAAAGTCTTTCTTCATTTTCAGCACCTGCTGCGAGAACGTGAGCGTCTTCTGCGAGAAGTCCGCCTTGAGAATCGCCTCGCGTTCCTCAGCTTGCTGGCGATACAGCGCGAACTCGTCCAGCGCTTTCTTCTGTTCATCCGTCTGGCTCTGGATGTGTTCCTGGAGCGCGCGGATCTGGGCGGCATATCCAGCATCCTTGGAGATCTGTTCCCGGTAGAACTCGATCTTGTGTTTCATCTCGGCCATCAGCTGTTGTTGTTGGTCCTCGTGATGCTCCTTGAGACCAGCCACGATCGACTCATGTTCGTCGTTCTTTGTGTTCAGAGCGTAGATCACCTGCAGCAAGACAGACTGGTGTTGTACATTTTCAGGTAAATCAAATTTACGTATAAAAGGTAAGTTTTTATATAGCACAGTATCCAATCCTCAGGATTTCTCAAAGCGCTTTACACTTTACTTCCCTGGCAGACCTGTTCAATCGAACACCATCTCAGCGTCTCTGGGAAGCATCCAGCCATATTGCAATCAATGCGTGAAAACTATTTGAACACAAATATCCATCTATGTCTATAGCCAGGTACTCATTTGTATAGCTGAGTGAACTGGAGCAATATCAAGTGAAACAATTTGACCACAGTGACATGGCAGCACAGGATTTGAACCCGGGTTCTCTTAGTCGAGAGTCCAAAGCTCAAGCCACTGCGGCACTGTGCCATTGGGTCACTGTGCCACTGTGTCATTGCACCACTGTGCCATTGCGCCATTGCGCCACTGAGCCACTCTGCCATTGAGCCACTGTATCACTGCGCCACTGTTCCATTGAGCCACTGTGCCACTGTGTCACTGTGCCATTGCGCCACTGTGTCACTGTGCCACTGTGACACTGAGTCACTGTGCCACTGTGCCACTGTGTCACTGTGCCACTGTGTCACTGTGTCACTGTGCCACTGTGCCACTGTGTCACTGTGCCATTGAGCCACTGTGTCACTGTGCCATTGAGCCACTGTGTCACTGTGCCATTGCGCCACTGCATATACAGCAATCATCTAACATTCTCATTCGAATGCGACAATGAAACATTCACATTCGGATATACGACCATCGGACATTCAGATTAGAAATAGCCAATCACATTTGCATTCAATGCTATGCATTCACTAAAAAGCCTACGCATACATACATACACCACTTCTCTCTGAAAAATAGATTAGAACAGAGTTACTCATCGCATAAGTGACATTGTCCCACACATATTAAATACAGTTGTAATCATGGACTGTGCATTATTACAACTAAGAGAAAGCTTTTTTCAAAGAGGAGGTCCTTCAGTTGGCCCCATAGAACATCCAAAATATTGTGTTTTCAACTTATGTGGAAGGTAGTTCCAGAAAAAAGACATGCACATGAGAAGGATCATCAGGAAAGCTATGCCAGGTTAACTTCTTGCAAATTTTTAGAATGTATAAACTCATTTATGTGCATAGCTAGCCATAAGCCCATATGACTATTTCTGCTTCTCTTTAAATATGAATAGGCACATCTTAACTAATCAATTTCACATACTACAAATACTGACATTATTCACCTGATTCACGACAAGGTGAACTTAACAGAGTCATTCTAGAGCAATATATGATATTTCTTTCAAGCACACAACTTATTCTGTTATGCATAATTACAACTGCTGTTATACCTCAGGTCAACACCTCTAAATTCCTTCTCCACTGTACCTGTTTCTTAAGTTAATTGATTTATTCCTGCAAGAATAGCCACTGACTAAACAAAGACGATAAGCTGAGGTTATTAACCATGTAACCCTTACAACTCCTTTATTTGGTAGTAATTACAAGTTCTGTAACTTGGCCTATATGTTTACGCAGGCATGGTAGTCTGCACATACCTATATCATTAAAGAGCATGTCTGAGTAAACACAATTCATACACTGTAAATGGTGTAGGTGTATCCGTCAAGTTGATAATCACAATACTGTATGGTATATATTCATGCAATCGCTACACTTAAACAATGGGAACAAATATTTTATTGATTTGATGCCAGATCCTTCGATGATTGTTTGTGATACGGCACAGCATGTGTAATAATAGTTGAATAAAAACAACTGGACTAGAATTGCTAAATAAAAAATAAACAGACTGAATATTGATTACTTGTTGTTATTAGCTTAAAATAAATAGCACAAAATCAATGTACAGTCAAACCTGTCTTGGTTGAGCTCTGTCATGAACAACCCATCATGAATGACAGCTTTCCTAGGCATGGATTGTTTCTGATTAAAACGTACCTTCTGTGAACGACTGACTACCTGTCAAATGCAACCAGCGACCACAAAAATTGTTCACCTGTTTTCATCTGCTAACAGCGACTGGAACATGTTTCATCGTCAGTTTTGAGTTCACTAGATACTTGTATTTATCTGATTGGCCAATTTATTTGATAGGTATATTTGAGCTCACCTATTTCATCATAGATCACTGCATTTGTATCTTGCCAGAAACCAATGTTCTGGAGGTTACAAGAGATTTAGCTTGAACAGATATGTTTCATACTCAGCGGGATTTTTATATGTAACTTATACTTGTAGCAAGCTGAATATATTGCAATAACATGTTTGTATTCAGTTGATAATATAAGCCACAATACTACAAAGTTATTTAAAATACTGACTTTATATGCAAATATGAACTGCTTGGCAAGGGTAGTTACCCGTTCTCCTCGTTTTTCTAGCTCGGTGCCGCTTCTAAAATCATTGCACTGGCTCCCTGTGCATTATCGCATTATTTTCAAGATTTGCACAATATCCTATCAAGCACTCGCATCTAAACAACCAACATATCTAAACTCAATGCTAACTCCAGCCAGGAATTCCAGAGAGCTACGCTCAACCAGTAGTAACCCACTTTACATTCCTCGGGTTAATACGAAAGCTGGGACCCGAGCTTTCTCGGTTGCTGCACCAACTCTGTGGAATTCGCTTCCTGTCAGTGTCAAGTCGGAAGGTAATATAGTTTCCTTCTGCCGACGTCTAAAAACATATCTCTTTAATGCTGCCTATCCTCCTTAGCTTCCTAGAACCTTCGTCCATCCATCAACGACTCGCGCACTGTTCTACGTTTACGCAATTGCTTAACCCCTTGGTTTTGTCGCGCCACTGAGCTTGATTTTCAAGGATATTGGCGCA
>JAODUO010000755.1:157500-255000 GCA_025642075.2 Ridgeia piscesae | reverse complement strand
CTATATATCTTATCTAAAGCTTTATTGTATGCATATATATATATATAATGTATGTATGTATATATGTATGTATGTATGTATGTATGTATGTATGTATGTATGTATGTATGTATGTATGTATGTATGTATGTATGTATGTATGTATGTATGTATGTATGTATGTATGTATGTATGTATGTATGTATGTATGTATGTATGTAAGAGTGTTGGGTGATGATGGCCCACTGAAAATCAAGACGCACCACGTGTCATGGTTACCATCAGGAAATAAAGCTTTTACTTACTACTCACGGGGCAGGGGTTACCAAAATGTGCGCCCCGCTAAAACGATGACCCCGCTGTCGCGTCTACCGTCGCACTGTCTCAGATAGTGACACCGGAATAATGGGGTTTGGAAAAATATCGCCGCTGACCAGCCATAACTTGAGGAGGACGTGAGGGGTTCAATACATGTCACATTCGTATCGGGCACATTAACTAGGCCCTACAGGAAACAGTAATTCCGAAAGCCGATTGTGGTCGTGTGTTTCACTTTGAATGCCACAGAAAACAGTTAACGTTCGTTTGTAATGTTTTATTTATATAACATATTATTATTATTTAAATACTAGTTTATGATATGACTATCTTAAATGCGTTATTTCTCGTGACGTAACATGAAAAACCTCTAGGACAGTGGTCCTGCCGCTACCATGCCCACGTGAATGGCTATTTGCCTCTTACTTTACCTCTGGGTAGCTAGCCTCCGGTAGGCAGTTTACCGTCGAGCAGTTTGTCTGGTGGCCATGACGGTGGCTTCTCCTGTTTTATAATTGGATATCAAGAAATGTGACAGTTCGTTCAAAAAACAACTGAATATAATATTATGTCTGTTTAAAAGAGCGTTTTCATTTTGAAGGAACATTTAAACAATCTAAACAATTTAATATTTACTATTTATCAACTATTTTATTATTATTTATTTATAACTTGTAATATAATTAACTCGTATTTATTAGTATTTTAGTACTATTGTGACTAATATTATTTATTTATATTGAACAATTTATACTGATCAGTTTGTTAGAATTGCATTTCTTTTTTAAAGGAAATCCTTATAGTCCTGTAAGTGTAATGCGCTCCTGAATGTTTTTAATTGCCATATTGATTGCGCAGACAAATGCTATTGTATTGTTTATTAGTAGTATTATATAAAAGAATCTATGTGTAAGAAAAAAATTGCAACACTGTATCAGGAAATTATAACATTGTAACTGCAACAATGCCAACATATTCACAGTCCACGCCTTGCCACAGAGGCCCGTATACATTTTCGAATGCACAGCCTTCGACTGTTGATTTTGAATATGCGGTACCTCTAGTTTCAAGAATCTACTAAGTGGAATTCTGACATTCACAGCGAAAGCCGCATATAAGAAATGCCTGTAATTTTGTTATAGTACGTTGCGTCTCTGGTTGTCCCTAGTTGGTCTTTAACTGGTGATATCCCATCGTCATCATATTATTCCACTCTCATTCAACATCATACTTACGTAAAACAATTTAGTTCAAGTGTCAATATTAAAATAAAATGATGCAAAAATGTTATGGTTTGGTGATATTTTTCAATGCCGGCCTGTTTGAACATCAAACATGATTTGCCAGTTGCCAGTATGCAAAGCAACATAAAATATCTGGAGCATATTAGACAATAACACACCAGACTACCAGACTGTATGAGGATCCAGAAATTGCGACATTTATTATAGACCACAGCGAAGTCAGTGTTGATTGTAAGCTAAAGTCGAGTGATTGACGGCACGAATATACTCGTTCTTTTACGAAATGACAAACGTCGCTGAATATTTGAATTGTATGTCCATCGATTGGTCCTAGTCGTGATTGTGTAGAATTGTCACATACCTATTTGTTTTGTAGTATTTGCTGCGCGCGGATTGTTCATGTTATTGTTAGGTTACGTAATGTTTTACTCCCGATAAAAACGATTTCCCTATACTATAGGCTATACAACGTGACAATTTTTACACGTATTATGCGTATATAAGGAGTATTTTAAATAGCTGCCATTAAAGGAAATAAAAAGAAGGCATTACCTATATTTCGTCTTCCGTGTATTTACAACAATTAACTTTGTAGGTAAAATTTAACAACATTCAACAAATAAATTAAAATACATTATTAATATTTTTGTAGGTTCCCCAAATGGCCATCTAACCCCAAAAGTGGCGCCACCGCCTGGAGTTAACGGAGATATTTGTACAAAAAGAGGTAGCCACTCCTTTGCAGTTTTGGCCTGCACCTGTAAAACACAAACACAGCCACTTTCAGTCAATAAATTTCATAGCATGTATTTAACATACTTTTACTACATACATGCTCTTCTGACGTTACAAAAAAATGTAAGCTACTGTCTTTTATCAATACAAATATAAAAAATATTCTGTCACTATTTTAACAGGAAACTCCGGTAAGTGGCGCCACTTTAGATCTGTTTTCCGTCCTCGCCACATAGAAATACTTGTAAACACCCGTCAATCTTGTCTAACGTACGCTAATTAACCCTACTCAAAACCCTAACCCTCATCATAACAACCATCTCCAGTTAACCCTAAAGTAGCGTCACCTACCTGAGCTTCCTGTGAAACTACTGTTTACGCGCGAAAACGAGTGAATTTCATGTATGTTTTTTTAGATAAGACAACATTTTTGATTCGCCCTGACTATTGCCAGAGCTGCTCGGGCAATAAGCACGAAAAAATTCTTATTGCCAGAGCAGAAATGGATTGATGGTAATGTGCATGCGCGTCCGGCTGGCGATATGTTTAACGAACACATGTCGACATAGTAATTGTTTCAGATACACATGACACCCTGGTATCGTTTTTTGACTGATTTAGGCGATCGTGGCGCGGAAACTGCGATAAGATCGAACCGCAGAGCTGCTCTGGCAATAAGGGCGGAACAAATTCTTATTGCCAGAGCAGAAAACGACGCGCCCCTAGCGGATGTTCAGGGCAAATCTCAGAGCAGCTCTGGCAATAAGGGGGGAAAATCTTAGTGCCAGAGCCGAAATGCATTGATGGTAATGTGCATGCGCGTCCGGTTGGCGATATGTTTAGCGAACACATGTCGACATAGTAATTGTTTCAGATACACATGACACCCTGGTATCGTTTTTTCACTGATTTAGGCGATCGTGACGCGGAAACTGCGATAAGATCGAACCGCAGAGCTGCTCTGGCAATAAGGGCGGAAAAAATTCTTATTGCCAGAGCAGAAATGGATTGATGGTAATGTGCATGCGCGTCCGTTTGGCGATATGTTTAGCGAACATATGTCGACATAGTAATTGTTTCAGATACACATGACGCCCTGGTATCGTGTTTTTTTTGACTGATTTAGGCGATCGTGGCGGGGAAACTGCGATAAGATCGAACCGCATAGCTGCTCTGGCAATAAGGGCGGACAAATTCTTATTGCCAGAACAGAAACCGACGCGCCCCTAGTGGATTTGCAGGGCAAATCTCGCAGCAGCTCTGGCAATAAGGACGGGAAAATTTCTTATTGCGGATCGATATTGTCGCAGTTTCCCCGCCACGATCGCCTAAATCAGTCAGAAAACAATAGCAGGGCGTCATGTGTATCTGAAACAATTACTATGTCGACAAGTGTTCGCTAAAAATATCGCGAACTGGACGCGCATGCACATTACCATCAATCCAGTTCTGCTCTGGCAATAAGAATTTTTTTGCGCTTATTGCCAGAGCAGCTCTGGCGATAGTCTAAGCCTTTTTGATTACGCGACAAGTTTACAGTCATCGTATATGTGTAGAAGGTGTATGATGTGAAACTTTTTGACTGTACGTGACTATTTTCAATATGTTTTCATGGCATGAGTCTAAATTGCTATATTAAAGTACCCCAAAACGAGTGAATTTCGAGTACATTTTGTTCGATCAATATAAGGCGATAATTGTCACTTGACAACATTTTACAATTATAATATGCGTGTAGCAGGCCTGGATGTAAGGTATGAAACTTTATCACTACCCCTTGCAGTGCCTAAATGTACGAGTGTGAATCAATTCAAAGTAGCACTCAAGACGCATCTGTTTACAGATTATTATGTTGACACTCTGTGATCACAGTTAAACAGTCAAGTATTTATACATTTATTTTAATTTATTTATTATTTTAATTAGTATATATTTATAATATTTTATTTTTATCTACTACACATTTATACTATTTTACTTATTTATTCATTTTTAATACCGTGTGTAGTTTTGTGCCAATTTAAGTCGGTATTTTAAAGTATTATATTTGTTTTATTAGCATATCCACATTTTATCAAAGTAGTATTGTACTAACTTGTTAGTATTATTATATATATATATATATATATATATATATATATATATATATATATATATGTTATTAATATGTATTTTTATTATCATTATTTTTAGGAATAATCATTGTAACGCGCCTCATACCAATTATTTGGATGGAGCGCTATATAAGAAATAAACTATTATTATAGTAAGTGGGCGTTTTTTTCTTCGAAGTGTGCATATAACTTAAGCTAGCAAACATCGCCGTGCCTCGCCTGCTTTACCTGGTGCCACACCGAAGGCCAGGACTTGCCAAAGACGATTTGGAGCAAAGTATCCCGCCATAACCATAGATATATGCTATGCCATCGCTAAAAAGATTACCATAATATTGTTACTATGTTTATATAATTTACTTTTCAAACGGTGTTTATTTACATGAATTAATTGCATATTTATTATACAATCACATCCTGTATATTGCTCATTATTTTCTACAATTTTACATTTATCTAACTTATAACCTTATTTATTTTTTATCTATTCTTTTTTTAACATATTTGATCTTTTATAGGCTACTTAGATGTGCTAATGTATGTACCAATTGTATATGGGTTTTACCTGAAATAAATGTATTCGTATTCGTATTTACTGACCAAACATGTTCACGGTGATTTGATGGCATTTTCACAAACAGGAATCAAGAACTGTAAAACAACGTTGGCCCAGTAATGACCATCATTTATTTAATTGCCACCACAAAATAAATACACCATTTAGCCAGTGATATGGTTTGTCGTTGGTACAGATATACATAAAATATAAATACAAAGAACATTAAATGTAAGGATGACACAAAAAAGTGCAAGCACTTATTTCCATAGACATATACAGACAAATACATGACTTGGCAGAATATGAAAAATATAACAATATTAAAACAACAATAATAAATAAAGTGAGATAAATAATTACTGCATGTAAAATACATTGATAACTATAATTAGAAAAAGTGGGAAACAATCCCCTGATTAGAAACACCATAGGTAATTTGGTTTAAAAAAAACCTGTCATTTTTTTTTAATATTAAAAATAATAATAATACAAATAAATAATAATAAATAAACATTACGTCATAAATTACGATTAAAAATAAATAAATGAGCTGGCTTCCTGATCATTGAGATAACTGAACAACGCAATGTTTCACTAGACATTGAAATTGACTGGTGTTCAGAACACTTTGTATACGTTGTTATATAAATAACATGTCAAAATTGGAAGCTAATCAAATTTTGAGTTGTCCTGCACACAGGTATAGTAGGTATATATGTGTTAAAGCAAGTATGTGATTATCTTTTAAAAAAAGAGTGAAATATCTGCTTCTGCATAACCAGTAATATACCTTTTTTCTGCTTTGAATGTATTATTATGCCATGTTACCTTGCTATGATTGTATTACACATTTACTTATTGAGAACTTAGTAATTACAAACGTCCATCGATATATTTGTATTTTCATTTTGTTGTACACATGTAATACACTACTTTTAATTAGCTAGTTATACTATTGTGATGGCTTTTTGTTTTGTAAAAACGAATTATTAGCTATTTTTCACGAAGTTTAGTAGGACATGAATAAGGAAAATAAGCACTGTTGCTTAATTCCATTTGTTACATCATGTAATGTATTTAGTTATAAAATTATTACTTTACTGTTGTTGAGCAACTACATGTACATTATATATGTAACAATGAAGTTATTATTATGTATAGTAATAAATATAGCCAAGCATGATGACGCCATGGAGTAGACAATTTGTAACATGGGCCTATTACTGCCAGCCAAAGCAAGACTTCGGAGACACCTTAAATTAACAAAAAGGTCTTATGCTGGATGAATTAATTTGTTTGAGGATTTTAAGGTATGATGTATACTTATTCAAACAACATTAAAAACATATAATTGAAGAAAACAAATATTGGGGATCAAATTATGTAACGTTTGTTTGCAGCCAGCTGTTTTATTTAGATGTATATCAGGGGACAATCGGTTTGTGACATGAGAGTTACACTGTGCAATAAAAGGTTAATGGATACGACGTGGACTGGTCCTGGAGTAAACTGAACATCCCGTTGGATGCAAAGGAGATTAAGCAAGTAAATGTAAATGTTTATTGATTTATGTAGCACCATACCTATATAGGAACATTCTATGGTGCTGCACAATATACGAAATGCACAATGGAAGTCAATATAACTTTCAACATAATAATAATAAAATAAATTAGCTATATATATATATATATATATATATATATATATATATATATATATATATTGTTTAAATAATAAAAATAAATAATAACAAAATAATAATATTAAATAAATAATAATTAAAAATATTAGTACAAACATCAGACGTAGACTAAGTAATTACCTAACAATTGTACAACTAATAAAATGTGCAATCATAACTTAGTTGTAGGCTACACCAAGGCAAAAGTTGTCATTGGAGCATGGAACCGCCTAAATTTGATGGTGGAAAAGCAATTTCAAATAAGGCCGCATGGATATTGCACCGACAGTCGGTCCATTAACGCACAACTATTGCACCGACAGTCGATGTGGACCAAACCATTATTCCAAAATAGGGATGTGGGGTTGTCGCCGCTGCGTGGCCGTAACAATGGGTGCCTGACTTGACTTGTATAAAACTGATTACCGTGACCCTAAACCTGACCCTAACCCTAAACTTGACTCTAACCCTAAATTAACCTGACCCTAACCCTAACCCAAACTCACACCACCAGATGCGCCGACTCTAAACACGTTATCTGTCACCAGCAACGACGGCATGCGTAGTCCCATGCTGTAACGCACATGCGTCGAAAAACTGTCGTTGCCTATTAAAGGCTATTGTTGTACCGGCTTTTAGGTGCCATATACACATCGTTCAAGTAAATGTTTTCAGTTTTTTTTACGAAAGTTGTCTATAGTTTCAGAAGATTTAATCGTTATAAGGAGTTGATTCCAGATTGTTGGCGCACCCACAGATAAAGCACGTTTACAAATATTTAGCTTAGTTTTAGGAACAAAAAGTTGTTTGGAAACGGATGATCTAACAAATTGTAACGTCGATCGATGCTGCCATCTGGCGACTAAGCAGTACACCTAAAAGTCACGTAAAATTACTATTATAAATTATACCGACAATACACAAGTGGTATCGCGAACTAACGGATATTGGCAATATAAAAATCAAACGTATAGATATTTCCACAATATATTTAATATAGGCGTCTACTTACAAATATATGACTAATAACATGCACCGTCAACAGATATGCTCATTCAATCTTTTTTAGATATTATAATCTTAAAGCGCTGTAAAATTGTGGTGCGACGGCAACAACACACCAGTGACAACTGTTATTATTAGTATTACTATTGGAATATCCGAATAAGTAGCGGCTGCAAGTTTGGGGGTGCGGGGAGGAGTGGTGCCACCTAGCGGGTATCTATTGTCCCTAGTCCCACATCCCGTCGTACAACACTTTCGGAAAACGACGTCTGAAAATTATTATATTTTTAACAATGCAGGCAGAATACCGAAGGTCTATCCGTCAAGTACTGCACTTATTCCACAATACTGACTGTACACTGTTTTATACGCAATCTGACAAAATGTATATATTTAGTGTCTTAATTAAGACTTATTCGATCTTAGACAGTACAACTGCAAAAGTACCGAGAGAAAATATGAAAAAAGAATGCTTATACACTGTGAACGTAGACGAGTACGTATGATTGCATATACGCAATGTGCAGTATTGTGTCAGTGCTGATAAGGCTATGTTTATGTAACTCGGAATATTTGTATAAATTTAGTAAAGTTCATCCTACAACTGTCTATTTCCTATGGCTATGGCTAAGCCTAAGGCCTAAGCTTCCTGGTACAGTACACACTAATTCAATAAGATGCAAGCGCGTACAGTACAAGCGCTTTGTAATACTATTTGTAATAATAAACATCGTATCCTACATATACATATATTGATACAGCAGCCTGTAGTAGATCTATAACCGATTCATCATGCTTTATACTCCCGGTTTTCATTCAGAGAGTCCGACCATCCTACGTAGGCTACGATATTCTGCACGTCTTGACAATTGACGTCAGACGAATTACATCCAATCGGCTGCGCGATATACATTTCCCCCGTTTTAGGAGCAGCCATTTTGGAGGCTTACCACACCCAAGGAAGAGGATTTAACGTCAATTTTTCTCCGATTTTTGAAGTTAATTAAGGATCAGGTCACAGGCCTGATCCATGGAGTTAGAAAATATAGTCGCAAACACTGTGTACCTAAAGGCTCGCGAAGGTACGTATAATGGGTTTATATGAAAGTGACATGTTTACAAGCACTGCCACTGTCGTTGCTTCTGCCTTCGGCTTCGCCTCCGTTGAGAAGTCGGTGTAAGTCGCATTACCTTTTCGCTATTTTCTGGTGCCCATCACACTGATACCAGTGTCTGCAACGGAGTGTTTCACATAATCAACGATGATCCGCAAGTGGCAGCCTTTTTCTATGGCATGACCATCTCGTGTGATACCTAAACAGCAGCAGATGCCCGTAGCATAGCGTACTACCGACACTGCCACACGGGCACTCGCACTGTGTGACTGTGTATGAGAGGACCTGGGCCCTCGGGCGGGTAGATTGAATATTTTGCGTACAAAACATTCAGAATTATCTGATAAGTCACACCAACAAAGCGAACCTAACTAAGCAGGACTACCTACAGATTCTCTTATGCCTCACATTCTTACAATCAAGGCAGCAAGTGTGACTAAATACTACTGATTCAGCGAACTTCCTGTTAATATCCCTTGGTTGGGTGTACTTTCAAGGTCCTGTTATGAAAATTAATTATGACAGCAATGCTTTGCTAATTAATAAAAAAGTTAATAAAATCACATGATTGAATTGCAACAGTCAGCTATGAAACTTGACAACACTAGAACAAATAAGGAAGAACATTTGTTTGGAAATGTTGTAATATTAGGTAAAACAACCGATAATCGGTTGTAAATGGGACAACATCTTTCAAAGTTATGGGTAACAGTTTGGATTGTGCCGTAGTTACATTGGTTAAATTGGGCCAGACTCCCACATAGGATGGCGGGGCCAGACCTCCTACGCTTGGTTGTTGCCACGTTAGTATAATATGTCTCATGTTAACACCAGCTGCCCTGTTTGAAGGTGTGAAGTGAATCAGTGCAGTATTGTGGGAGTATATGTTTACCCGTCAGTCCAGTGAGCCTACCTTACACCCAGCAGTCTACCCATTTAGCCTATATAGTATGTACATGTATCTCACTATGTACACTGTTCTCACTTCTCACTAAATATTGAAAACTGCTTCGGTCAAGAATCTGTGCATTTACCAGAGACCAAACGTTCTGTAAATTGATGATGCCTCGATAAGGAGATTAAGAACTTATGCTAACTAGTATGTATAAAGTATTGCGAATGAATGTATACAATAGAATCCCTCATTTAAGACCGCCCCCTAAATCAGAGTGGAGTGGTCTTAAAATAAGGATGGTCTCTCGTGAGGGGTTTGGTTATTTTGATGTTTTGGATTACTTCATACGTTTGCACAAGTAAGTAGCAAATAAACAAAATAAAAAATTAGATAACACATTAACAATGACAATTGATCTTTTCTATTTATTGTGTGTGACATGTTTCAGTATATTACTGTAAGTTTAATTTTGAATTGTTTATATAATATCATCTGATAAAAAAGATATCTTTATTTAATTCGGTCTGAGGGCCTAAAAAGTGCTGCCATCTCACAGCGTTTCACAGCGTTTAATCATACGCAATATGTATATTACAGCAATCACAAAGCTACGCGATGATAGGTCATGCTGAGTTTTACGCGAGTTTGTTTTGTGAATTTTATTTGTTTCAATAACGTACGTGATTTAATTCTGTAGTATATATATATATATATATATATATAAAGTATATAAATGTGAGAAAAGTTTCGCGGCTGTTAACTGTTGTTTTCATAGTTCAGTCAGAAAGTAAAATATCGCCAAAATTAATGGTGTTCGTCACGCGTATCCATGCCCCTTTAGTCACGTGCTTAATGGGAGTTCGTTGCAAGATTTAGGTTGAAAATGTGCTGGCCACCTATCAGATGGTTGTTCATCAGTGGTAAAATTCAAATTCTCTGGTTTGTTACTTTTGCTGGGTGATCGTTGACAGTCTGTCAGTGGAAAATGGTTGTAAAAAGTGGGTGGTCATAAATCAGGGGGGCATTCATGAGGGGTTCTACTGTATTTTATTTTGACGAGAACGCCTTACCTTATTTAACAGTCACATTTGACTAAGTGTGCAGTTCATGAATTTATATTGAATCCCAGAAACAAAATGCCAGTGTATGAATGTGGGCTGTTAGTATATCCCACTGACTGATACAACTTTTATGTACAGTAGGATGTCATTATTCGGTCACATCAGTGGTTGGGTCACCTTGCAATTAGGGTGCATTGGGTCCATAGCTTTATGTAGAGACACGTCCAAATATGGACGGGTAGAAATAATATGGGTGGACGGGTGGTGGGCGGATAAAAAAATGAAGGAGCAAAAAAAGTGTCTTCCCAAACCATAGATATTGTTAGTTATGCCTTGAAAGTGAGTGTAAATGGTGTCATGTGTGTTTGTAGTCCATTTCAGGTCATCAGACACATTTGAAAGTTTGTAAACTGGCTTAACATTTAACATCCATGTGTCCACCAAAACATGTGTGACTGGCAATAATTGGATCCTGCATAAAGCCCTGATTGGGTCATTCAAAAACAACAACAATAAGAATGACAATTAGTCAAACTTCAGGAGTCGTGTTCCTGGTATGCTTAAATTATGCAGAAGCCTATAAACAGGCAGCACTTTAGATCAGCAGTTAGGTAACAACCGAACTAGAATTCTGTTCTGATATAAATAGATTTCAAAGATAAACAGAGCAGTCGGTCTTGATGCTAACAATATGGTGTCATCAGTTAGGCACCTGATTGCTTGTTTGTGTAACAAAGTTCAATCCGATATGTAGGTTAGGTTCAGGTGTGGGGAGCAGTGGTCGCATGGTAGAGCACCGGACTGTCAATCGAGGGGACGGTGGTTCAATCCTACCTACCGCCGTTTCGAAACTTAGGCAATTCTGTAACCCCACATTTGCCTGTCTCTTTCGGAAGAGACACTAAAAGCCGGTGGTCCCTTCTATCTGGTGTCTATGCCAGGGGAAGTAAAAGATCCCACACAGGGGCTAAATGTGTAACCTGTAGTGGACTCACTAATTCTAGAGAAGGACAACTCTAAAAACCAATGACAATAATGGTCAGCAAGTTGACCGCGGTCATTTAGTGGAAGAAGAAGGTGGTGAGACATTGTAAGACGAACAAAAAAAGCTGCTTAATTGACACTGACATTGTTTCTGCAGCCAGACACCAGTAATGTAGGACTGGATACAGTCTGTCAACCTTTGGGATTGGAGCTGAACTTGACTAAGGGATATTCACAAATGAAACCCCCATGAAAGACTGCAGTGCAGTAGCGCTTTCCTTCGTGAAGTTTCACCTGCGTGGTATCTAGCATAATACCCTAGCTCATTTGTACAAATTTGTCGTTTAGCTCAAGTGAAATTACCAGACAAACAACTAAATTATTAATGATCAGGAGATCCACTGGGACTTCAGAGCAAACTAACGGCCATTGGCCTACATTGTTCAGCAAATGACGCAATAGTTTCACAAGGTATATCATCTAAAAATCGAAGTCTGTTCTTTCAGTTTGTTCAACAATTTAATAATTACCCTTATGAAAACTGCCGACAAGATGGAGTGGACGGCACTTTAATCGTGATGAACGTTGTAGTAAAATTGATGTGACATGTTTCAGGTGGCGGTGGTAAACGCAAGGGCAAGAGCAAGAAATGGAAACAAATACTCCGCTTTCCTCATATCTCACAAAGCCTTGACATCAAGAACAAAGTCTGTAAGTGGTTTTCGTTTTCACACGTAGCATATGTCTCTGCCCTGACAGCCCATTCTTTCTCATCTCATCACTCGCTGTCCGTCTGCGCGTAACAGGTAAACTATTCCTGGGTTTGCCACGCTGCGATGTCGCCGATGCTGGCTCTTGTCCACAAGTCCCCTGGGTACGTGCGTCATCAAATATTAATTGTAATTGTCACATCAGCCTTGTGATATTACCACAGCTTCCTGGGCAAATATAAATGTACTGGGGACCACAGTCAAATTAATCACATTGAAACAAAATTAGTGCTGACTTATTCTGTATTTGTTGAAAGCTAAAATATAGAATTTCACTCATAAATGAGACATGATGTCATGGTGACCATTTTGTAGGACGCCAGGTCCAAAGACACATGATGTCATGGTGACTATCTTGTATCTTGTAGAAAGCCTACCTGGCGTCCTCATGTGCCAGGGGTTGCTACAGGTGATTATGTCTGTACCAGCTCTTTACACCTGGCACATGCCTTTCAAAAACTCCTTAATGCCAGCCAATTAAATCGCCTGGTTGTCCTCCAGTCAGGTCATAATTTTGGGTGATTTCAGCCATTTTCAGCTACTCGTGTGATTGTGTGGACCATAGCTTTATCTAGAGACCCGTCCACCCGTCATTTGGACGGGCAATTTCAAATATGGACGGGGGAAATTTTTCGAGGACGGGTGACAACCCGTCACAGTGTGATAAGGCCCCGTCCTGGCAGTTTATATGACGGGTGTCACCGTGTCATCACTGGAATATAACGTGTTCTGTATCCCCCAGAAACAAATATTTCCAGTACTGTGAATTCCTAGCACGGCGCTCAAAGATGCCTACCACCATACTATTCACGCGTACACTGCAGGCGTAGCAGTAGCGCAAGAAGCAAATTTTACGCATGTGTGTAGGGCGCCTACTCACAGCGGCAATCGTACATGTGGTTTCATTTGCTGCTAGAGGGGTCAAAGCAATGCGTTAATGCCCCAACAACCATTTCGCAAATAGCATACGTGATTGGTTAATTCCGTTGGGGTGTCACACGTCAATAATAATGGGCATGAATTAACTAGTAACGCAAACTTCATAATACCGATTATGCGCACTTTTCAAAGCGTCAAAAATACATATAAATTACATATACGTGAGGGAATTTATATCCGTAATAAAATATACAAGTATTATATGCCTGTATATTATTAACATTTCGACTTTATGGCGTTTATGTCTGGAGTGACTCCCGGGAATGATCAACTTTAAAACGAGGCCTCGTTAGCGACTCACGTGGCTACGAATAAACATTACATATTATTGTTCACGCGATGCCTCCACCTCCGAAGGTTCGCAAACTAACCACAATAACGAAGTTTTTCACGGTAAAACCGACGCCAACTGTTACAGCAACAACTTCACCGCCGCCGATATCGACGTATTATTTTATTGATGTTTTGTAGTAATTGCGATGGTAAAATGGTGTACTTCGTTTATGATGATTTTACAGAATGTATTATTTTGTTATGAAGAGTACGGCAATGAGGTTGTTTTTGAAGATTTATTTATAATTTGTTGTAGACATGTAACATTGCTTGAGCGTACTGTATATAATGACTACCCGGTACATAATTTGCGTAATTTAGTTATTTACACTGCGACATAATGTAACTTTTTTTATTAGGCATGGTTATAACAATTGAAAAATTTCATTAAATAACACATTATTATATTATTGTTGTTGTGTTATTGCATATAAAAAATAAGATAGCATAGCAAAAAAAAGAAAAAAGGTCTTCCAAAATTGTAGACATGTATCATTAGGTTTTTACCCAAAGTTGTTACTGGCAGAAATTTGATCCTGCATAAAGCCCTGGTGTGGATGGGTCGTTATACTGGTATTCCCAGAAATTGGTTCTTCAGATTTGGTGCGGATATTAATGATGCGAAGCGTCATGCTTAGCAGAAATAGTAAACATGTTCAACTCAGCTAAATCTTGCACTTTTTATAAGTGATTTGCCAGGGCTAAACAGACTGGCCTGTGAGGATGATACCCAGTCTCTGCTGTAAATATTGAAATACAATGGCGATTCATTTCTAATAGTAATCTAGATAATAATTGTGCCATACTAATTATGATTTCAGACTTGGATAGACTAACTGGTTGTGTATGTAAAATACATCCTGAACCTGAGGGATGAGTCTGACTGAACAATTCAGGAAGTCAAACTGTTGTTTTATTTGATAAAATACTGGTTCACTTCCAGTCGAGTGGTGAAATGCAGTGCTCATGCAGATGTCTGTGTTGTTGGTGCTATTTAATAGATGGTGACTATTAGATTTCATCTTGCTAGGTAATTTCATTTCATTTGTCTTTGCCAGGTAATTTTGTTTCATTTGTCCAGACAATAAACTATTCAGAACGCTCGAATGCTTTTTGTTTGACCAATGACCTGTCTGTCTGTCATGGTGTCATTCTGTCTCATGTAGACCTACGTCATTTTAGAAAAAAATCATCAACTTGACGTCATGGTTCTGTCACCTGACTAGATGACTCACAAGATGGAAACAGACTTAATTACGGCTGATTTGTCAGATACGCTAGTCAACTACACTTACATCCTCTACACAACATTGTGTTGGGAGGACACAAGCACGCCTGGGATAATAGCACTGTGTAATAGTGGATAAAAAGCAATTTATGAAGTCATTTTAAAATAGTTAATGACATGCTTTGTTACTGTTGAAAACATTTCAGCCAACCTAAATTCAGGTTTGTTGGTTGTTAAGTTACTCATTTGGCATAACTGACTGGTTTAATTATTGGTATAGGCTTTCACGGATACACAAAAGTGTCGGACGTTTTTGTGCAGGCAAAAATGGATCGTGTAGAAAGGCCTGACTGGAGTAATACATTACATCCTGTGTGTAGGGGTAATACAAAGGAAGCTGAGTAATATCACTTAACACATTAACATTACATTGTAGTGTTACGTTTTGTTCGCGGGTATGCATTTGTTGGCGGGCTTTCATTAAAGACTTTCATGTTTAGACGGTCCTTAAAGCACACTTTGATTTAGAGCGTCATTGAATGAAATGCCAAAGTTCCTTAACCACATGCCAACATCATAATTACATACGGGGCATTCACTCACCCTGTCACTCGAATCTACTCACTAGATCTAGGTCAAGCGAGTGTAGAAACGTGATAGTCACACCTCAGGGCTTGTGAAGAATGTCTTGTCAAATTTTGCATTCACGATATCACAGTGTACGTAAATTATTGGGCATGGCAGACATCAATATTTTTCTCACCTCAGCTCTGTGAGCTGATTGATGGGGCATGACAGATCATTGTTGGCATTAACCACCCCAGTAAGCTAGACATCAGCAAAATGGTGCATGCGTGCATGAGCGATTTCTTTTGGTACCCCTGCTGAGGCGACTGTAGTTTTTCAAGGAAAGTAGACAGTGATTTAGCTTAATCGCAACACCCATGGTTGCTGACAATGGCCTGGTCGTAAGGTGTCAGCATATCTTCCGGGGTGAACTCATGCATTATGCGTACGAAGCAGACATGAATTAGATTATACCGCCAAGGCACATGCAGAAGTAACTTTTCACGAACACCTATTTTTTTGGTCATTTTCCTGTGGTGACTTTTTGTAGAGCTGTCATTGCGACATTCAAAAGCGGCTACTCATTTGCTGAATTGTAGTATTGTTGCATCATTTATCATTTCGTTGGATTGTCAGTGACATCTGCAGAGTACAGGAATCTTGAAGTGTTGTATGTCGGTTGGTTTTAATCAGGGCTGCGTGCTGTGATGGATCTGATTTTCCATAATCATTATGGAAATTGGCGTCGATTACGGCATTACTGAAACTGCTGCGGTACACGGAAATATTTGACTAAAGAAAATTGTATACATAAATTAAAGAACTGATGTTGTCTCATAAATAACACCGCTGCAGATGTCTTGATAAAAATGTCACATTTTATCGATAAATGTTAACCACCAAGTTAGTAACCTACATAGTTTTATGCAGAAACCCGCCCACCCATCATTTGGACGGGTAGAAATGTAGGTGGATGGGTAAAAAAATGAAGGAGCCAAAAAAACAGCTGCTAACACCTCCCTTTTGCAATGATTGACCGTATGGGTCAGTTTAAAATGGACATCAGCCAATGCGAGAATGTTTGAAAATGAGATCGCTGTGACACTTCGGAACATAAAACAGTGATCGACACAGTCAATACTGTGTCACTGGAACAGCTAGTGATAAATATTAAAGCAAGATTCCTTATTTTACAACTAATAACTTTCAACTCGCATCAGTTGACATTTCTAATGATACACTGACACATTATATAAATGCAGTTGGTCAAGGTGTATAACTTCCAGGTGTAGGCAGCATTATATGCTACCCAGTACACCAGCTGACCAGTACTTTTACTTGTACATTGCCACTGCTTGACCCCACACACCAGCTGCCCCATACCGTTCATTCAGCCCTCGTTTTGGTCCAACAACATTCCCATACCAACCATACCACTCTGATATCAACTGCCCTCTCATACCACCTATGCTTCATACATGCACTAACCTGCCACATTTTCCTTTGCTCTAAAATCAATATTGTTGACTCGAAATTCTGTATGAAGGCCCTAGTACACAGACCAGCTGTAACAGTAAACAGCAATGGTAAATGTTATTCCGTGTGGTATTTCACTAGTGGGGGGCATGCATGGTGGTTGGTTTTTCTGCTCAGCATCATTCTGGACTGGTTCTGTTTAACATACGACAACAACCGTGTTGGTTCATCAGACCTCACACAGTGTAATACACTGCTTATTTCATGAATTGCTTTGGTTTGCTTAGAAACAGAGCTGCAAACCATGGCATGGTTAAACTTGTGGTTTACCACATTGTGTGTATACCCTGGAAGTTGAAAGGCTTAACTTGAATTTGTACCCCTCGTAGTGCTAGGACCATAAAATTAAGTACACATAAATCCATAATAATACAGCTTTCATTCCTATGAAATGTCGCCATCTGCATCATCCGTATCTTCATGTAACAACATATGACAGGTTTCCGCAGAGTTATTCTTTCTACCAGGCAACAAAAGTAAATTTATGCATCCATCGCGCACGACACGTTCAGTGTGTGATGACGAGAAAATACCTTTGTGACAGTTTTTCTATCTAAAATAAAGCGGTCAAGCGGGACATGGTCATATAACTAAGAATCCATATTGTAATCGGGAAATCCATACGGTGGCTGGTTTACCAGCTGCGGATGGCCAGCCGAGGCAGCAGCCTGTCCGGATTGTCTTTGCCATGAAATTTCCATGGACACTTGAGATTGATTTATTGAGCTTAGCGCGTCACATTGAAGGCCACTGCTGTCAGCTTTGCATGTGAATGTGCATCAAGCAAGGTGTCGTTTTTGCAGATTTATGGTATGCTGTGGCACAGTAGGTTGAGCGACGGATTCTCGTCGAGGAAACTGGGTTGGTTTGTATTGTACTGTCGTGTAAAATTTTCGGCAGGTTTATTCACGACTTGTTGTTTCCGTTCAGCCAACTTTATGAATGAGTACCTACCTATAGACAGTGGTGGATGTTTGTTGGAATATTTTGTGCGCATTAATAGCAGCACGCCTGAATTCTTCCCAAAGGGAAGTGATGATGGTGCTTGATTGGACAGATCTGCCATGTATAGTCAAGTGTAAAGTGCTATAAGCAGCCTTATGGACTTAACAGTACGTGATGACTCTGATTATTCCCTGAAAGTTTGGTGCTTCAGAAGAAAGAAGAAAGCGTTTTAGATAAGCTAATACATACCATTGCTGCATTATAGTTAATATACTGCCCATCAAATTACATAAATAATAAATGTTCAAATAGTAGACAAACATTAAACTAGTAACCAGCAGGAATTGGCATGTTTGTGGAGTCGGGTGCATACTGCATACCAGCAAGTGTCTTTGAAGTTGGCTGGTTCCCACAGACCTGTCCACAAAGTGCAGAGTACAACTGATTTATCAGACAGCCTGCTAATAATTACCACACATGGCTGATTCTTGATAAGGGGAGTATTAAGTGGTAACCATACTTTAACAGTTTCAGTCCAAGTTTATCAGCTCAGACACATCTGTAAGTGTAAGGCTGTGTGCGGGTGAGACGTCACATTATTTGCTCCATATACCGGTGTACAGTTTATGTTTGTGTGTTAATTGTTATCACGCTGTGGTGCCAGTTTCCCTGTGGTGTTTAGTCTGAAGCCATATCTCAGTGTGTGTCGGATTGAGGCGTTTTGTAAGGGTTTATAATCACATCAGTGGACTTTTCCATTATGGTGTAGTGTAAATGTGATCTATGACTAGGGGATAAGCCTATAATAAGTAAAGGCAAGTTCTTGTGTAGCGCAGTATCCCGTCCTCAGGACTGTTCAAAGCGCTTTACTTCCCTCAAAGACCTGTTCACTCAGACACCATCCAGCCATATGCTATAATTAATGCGTGAACGCTGCTCATACACATATCCACCACTGTCTAAATCCAGGTACTCGTTTATACCGCTGAGTGAACTGGAGCAATGTAGAGTGAAAAACTTGCCCAATGTTTGACATTGCAGCACAGGATTTGAACCTGGGTTCTCGAAGTCGAGAGTCCAAAGCTATACCATTGCGCTCTACTAATAAGGTTATATAGAAATTATGAACTTATTTTTTGCATTGATAGTCTCAACTTTTGTGTGATTAGATTTTGTATGACATGTGTACATGTAGAATTGACAACAGTTTGACTTTGTAGTAAACTCATTGAACACACATATATGATATATGATCAGTGTTTTTATCCAACAATGAAATCGTAAAAAGTCAAATTTGACATTCACATATTTATAATGTTGCCATTACAAATTGTATATGAAAGTGATCATCAGCTAGGAGCATGGAGTTTCCAGTTGTGAATTATTGAAGTGGCCCATGATACTAGTGTGTTCACATTACCAGACTGCCCCCCATATTTGCCATGGTAGAGGTACCTTTCACGTTTCAGTACATTTCAGTAAGTCTTTGTATGTTCTCCAGGGCTTTATGCAGGACCAACTTTTTGCCAGTCACACATTTTGGTGGACACATGGATGTTAACTGTTAAGCCAATTTACAGACTTTTTAATGTGTCTGATGACCTGAAATGGACTACAAACATACACTCACTTTGAGGTATAACAAATTTTAACAATATCTATGGTTTTGGAAGAGGATTTTTATGCTACTTCATTTTTTTACCTGTCCACCATAACTTTATGTAGAGACCCGTCCACCCGTCATTTGGACGGGTAAAAACAAATATGGACGGGTAGAAATATGGGTGGACGGGGAAAAAATGAAGGAGCAAAAAGGTCTTCCAAGACCGTAGATATTGTTAGTTATGCCTTGAAAGTGAGTGAAAATGGTGTCACATGTGTGTTTGTAGTCCATTTCAGGTCATCAGACACATTTAAAAGTCTGTAAACTGGCTTAACAGTTAACATCCAAGAGTCCACCAAAACATGTGTGACTGGCACTAATTTGGTCCTGCATGAAGCCCTGCTGTCCACCCATATTTCTACCTGACCCGTCCACAACGGGTTTTACCCATCCAAGGAATGGGTGGACGAGTCTCTGTATACAGCTCCAGTGTCGCCATCACCTGTACAGCTGTGTCAGGTGAAAATAGATTCTGCCCAGGCACGGTGGTTCTTTGTAAGACCAGATGATGTACCGCTGCTAGTATTAAACGGTTTACTTGGCTGACAAAGGATTTATAGCACAGTGTCACCTTGAGGATACAGGAAACATTGACATCTGATGCACTTACATCAAAATAAAATCCTGCTAAAAGGGTTCTTACGTTGTCATACGACACAAGCGACTAGGACGAGGAGAGAAACATTAACGTGCTAGCTCGATTATAGTTAGTGTGCAGAGGTCGGGTCGCTTAACTGCAAGAACCGTTACTGGCTCTCATGTGGGAATCACCAGCACGTTTGCATGGTTCTGAATCCTCCAAGACAACGCTTTCATTCTAGCTAATATTTCCACCCCTGGTGACGACGGAACAAACACAAGGTCGCTGAGGGGACTTGATCCACTTCCGCTGCGATATTTCTCGGTCAACAAGTTTGCAGTTTGAAGCTTCAAATTGTTGACCTCAATAGTTGCCCACTACAGACTGCGGTCAGTGGGTCAAGTAGTTGTTTATTCCGACTATCCTGTTATAATATATCAATTGCATTCACTAATTTATGCATGTGTACGTAGCTGTTTACAAGCAGTGAATATGATTTAGTGTAAAATTAGTCACTGCGAATGTATGTTTGAGTTGCAATGATCTAGAGTGATTACGAATAGCTCTGGTGTGTGATGATTGGGTCTACCTAGTCCTGTTTTGATACGACACCCTACTTTGCCTGTGTCTTTCAGAAGACAACCAAAAGCTGCTGATTCATTTGTCCTGCAGGACTGTCAGAGAAAGTAATAGATCTTGTACTTGAATACAGAAATACCTGTCCTGCATTTGCAACGCCAACGGCCTCAATGGCCTTAAGTCCTGAATGACCTCACAATCTAACCTGGCACACATTCAGCAGCTGTCAGAGTGTCTCCTGACAGAGGAACAAGTGTGTTGAGTCAGCAGATATCAAAGGATCAAACAGTATTACATGGACGAAGGTGTCAGCATGAACACAGGCTTGAACTCTGGAACTCGGGGATGAACCCAATGATGTAGGGATAAGCCCTACAGGACAGGGTGAACCCAGGTATGCAGAGATAAGGATGAATCCGGGAGTACTGGGCTGACTCACCTATGTATGCTACAACCGTAGAGTGGACAGGGAGTTTGTAAATTCACGGCCTGTTGGCTGTCGTCACTGGTAATCAGTGTTAACTCCAGCCACAGGTAGTGTTGAACACATTGAGTTAGCACAGTGTGGCTTGCCTGGTGGGAATATACTGACAGACCACTCCTGTTTCGAATGAGCCCCCTTTTGTTTTGTCTTGTTTCAAAATACCAATGTTCATTAAAATGTAACTTCTGAACATTCAGCCTCTTAAAAGTCTAAATACTCTTCTAAGAGGAATCTGGGTAGTGTGAAATTGACATTTTTAGCAAACCAATATAAAGTGGTCTGATTTTGTAAGTTGAATACATTAGTTAACAAGTCAGCAATAACATGTCATACTGATATGATATGTATGCATGTCTGGTATTTTTGTGTAACCTCTGAAGGAGTCTATGAATTTGACTTTAATTCCTCTAAAGGTTTTTCTCATCATTGTCTGATTTTGTCGCCTGTCACCAGGGTGTGTGTAATATCGTGTTACACCAACGGCGACCAACTGATGAACTATGAACACACACATTGACACACACTTGTACCCAAATATCTATGAGTGTATGTGCAAGTGAATGAAATTACGTTGCCAGGCGAAGTCCCTTGCAATGTGCAGTGTGCACACAAACTACATGAGCAATACAAGTCAACATGGCCGTCTAACACAGTTCTATTCATGGGCAGTAAAACCTAATTGCAACTAGTGAACACAATCCCTCATAACTGTGTGTTTAGGCTTCCACCCTTTCGGCTTATCAGTTTATGCAAACACAGTCAGCTGCCAGTAAGTGGGATTCAAAGACAAGGAGTACACTTAGTTCACAGCTGGCCAGTGGAGGACAGCTCCTGGTTTACAGTAGTCCCAGTGGGCAGGATATTCTCTGTTGATAGCAGCTAATTATACTACTCGGTTCAGCCCCCATATTTGTTGCTTATCAGGCACAGCACATAGGCGAGCTGAATGCAATCACTATGGCTTTCACATTCACATCTGAAGCTCAGAGAACATGATCCGGCATCGCATTTGACAGGATCGGGATATCGTTTCGTGATGAGTTCTCATAACACACGATAACCCAGTCCGTTGTTGGGCATGCGTACGCGGGGGAATTGTATTACAAGACTTCATCACAGCCCCCAGGCGAGGCAATATAAGCACGAGTGTAGGTTACAACTGCCTGATGCGAGCTTGGCTGTCAGGTGAAAGCAGGGTATTGTGTGTGATGTTCACAGTATCTTGTTTCTGTTCTGTAGATGATAAGTACGTACCATCATTGACACGGCCTTTACGAAGGATAAACAGTTTCATCAGTTCCCCTACACATGTGCTCAGGGAGGTAGGACAGTTGCCAAGTGGACAGTTGACCAGTGGACACATGACCAGTGGACACTTACTGAGTAATCAGATGAAAATGCGGACACTTGTTCGGTGACATAAAATTCCATCGATGTAGTCACAGTCCTAAACCTGATGGTGATGGTGATGGTGATGGTGATGGTGATGGTGATGGTGATGGTGATGGTGATGGTGATGGTGATGGTGATGGTGATGGTAAATGGTGATGGTAAATGGTGATGGTAAATGGTGATGGTAAATGGTGATGGTAAATGGTGATGGTAAATGGTGATGGTAAATGGTGACGGTGACGGTAGATAGTAAATGGTGATGGTGATGGTAAATGGTGACGATGACGATGATGATGACAAAGAGGTGATACATAATCCCACTGTGTCAAGCCTCTGTCTGCAGCTAATGGCCGTCGGTCTTTTTTACACTCCCAGGAACCAGCAGAGTGATCTGTATTGACACCGCTGCGTGCAATACGACTCGAGCCAGACGACTCACTGTTCACGTAATAGGTAGACGTGTGAGTGGGGCGAGGCACAAGACTCCTGTATTGGTTTCTCAGCACAGGTGCTCACATGCAAAGTAGTGAGATAGAGAAACGAGATCTACAGGCCAAATGACGGTTGCTTTGTATTCTATCTTGTAACGCTTTACGCATACTACAATTACGATGTGTTTTAGTTTGAAAAAGGCAAGGAAATGTTTGCACCTTACGAGTCACATGACTTCTGCTATGTCACTTCAACAGCCACAGCAACTCACCAATCATGAAATTTATATTATCTTTCGCATAATTTGTTGTATTATCTTTCCTGTAATATGTTGTACTATTACTGAGCTGTTGTTGTTGAATAAACTTTCATTCATTCATTCATTTATTTATTCATTCAGTGACCTGTTCCAGCGACCCCGTTTAAACTGTTATCAAAAGTGGTAAGTTTTGTCAGCCCAGCTACTAAGTTGTCCACTTGTTTTTCACCTGCCCTAGTCTTATTGTCACCATCGGGAGAATAGCCTGGCGTTGATTTCAAAGGCCTTTTGGGAGGATTTCAGGGAGTCTTTGTAACATTTGCGCTGACCGCCAGTAGACCTCCTCCCTCTGACAGTTCTCCATACAGCAGGCGCTTTGGTAACCTTTCATCGCTCATTCTGCGAACATGGCCAGTCTATCAAAGTTGAGCATTCTTCAGTAGAGCATGAAGGCTTTGCAGCCCTGCATGCTTGAGGACGTTCTGTGTCTGGGATCATGTCTTGCCAGGTGAAGTGAAGCAGTCTGTGCAGGCAATTGATATGGAATCTGTTTAGGTTCCTTGCGTGGCTACAGTAGACTGTCCATGTCTCGCAGGCATAGAGAAGAGTGGTCATCACTACAGCTTTGTAGATGTTCAGCTTTGTTTGGAGATTGAGTCCTTGTTGTCCCCACAAAGCCTTCCGTTTATTATGTGAAGCTTTCACATAATAAACTAATGTTGGGCTACAGTGTGCTAGAGTCACTGTAATTGCAGGGTGACTGTAATACCAAGGTGACTTGAGATCCAGGGTCAGATGTGTTTGTCCGTCATGGATGCCTACAAATACAATTGAACTGGGAATATTTTAATACTCAACAATGTTTGCAAATGTTTACTGGTGCTATTTTGTATATGATGTAATGTCGTGGTCACCTGCTCTGGTCGACGGTCAGACTGTGATCTGATTAGTAAAAAGATGAGTAAATAAACATTTCTTATCGTCCACACATTTGAAATAAATCCCCACCCCTGGATATGTGCATGCAATTTGGTGGAAGTGCTCGGGTCGTGATGTAAGCTGACTTGTCGAACGGCAACACGCTAATTGCAGACACGTGTAACATGCTTAATTAAATGCATGGCAGACGTAATCGGCACTTCGATGCAGACGTTGTAAATAATGGCCTACTGATGACATTTGCAGCATTCAGACACAATCAGTTAATGGAGCCCCACAGCGACAGACTAGGGTTTCTCCTGGTGTTACAATTATTGATTGGTCGGGCCTTCCTTGGCGAACTTGTCGGCAGCCAAGTAAATCTCGTGCCTGATCAGATTGTGACCCGAGACTTTTGTTGTTGTCGCCGTTTGGCCCAAGACTTAAAGCTACGTCGATCTCGTCTTAACGCTGCTGAAATCAGGTGATTGCTGTGTGTGTGTGTGGGGGGGGGTCAGGCCACAATTGGCACTAGCTACACCTGTCCATGTGGTTGATATCATATGAAGCAGATAAAATGTTAAGTATTTATCAGTTAGGTTCAGTTCTATGAGCGCAATGGCTCAGGGTAGAGCTTCGAACTCTCGACTACGAGATCCCGGGTTCGAATCCTGTGCTGAGATGTTAAAACCTTGAGCAAGTTTTTTCACTCTACATTGTTCCAGTTCACTCAGCTATATAAATGAGTACCTGGCTTTAGACAGTGGTGGATATGTGTACGAGCAGCGTTCGCGCATAAATTGTAGCATTTGGCTGGATGATTCCCAGAGAAACCGAGATGGTGTCTGAGTGAACAGGTCTGCCAGGGAAGTGTAAAGCGTTTTGAACTGTCCTGCTCTGTATAAAAACTTGCCTTTACCATGACCGTGGAACTGGAGCTTCAGTACCACTCAGCATCAGCTGTCATCACACTGTTCACCATCCCAGTGTCATAACTTGAGCTTCTAGGGATGATGACATCAAAAGACAGGGTGGGAGTGGCTGTTGCAGTGATACTGTAACTTCAGGTGTACTTTGGGGACAGAACCATTATGTCTGGCACACACCAAAATGACACCAGGGTCACCTGCCCCTTTCCTGTCTAAGCCTGTGTCACTATCAGTAACAAACTATCCCTGTTCACCCTGCACTACAGACTGTGTTGTGTGCACTTGCACTAACGTACTTGTTTAGTGTACACAGAAGGGTCACTGGGTCCGCCCTGTGCCCCAATTACACTGGTGTGTGCTGTGCTGGGTGTGTGATTACTGTTTGACAGCTACTGATGTTGGAACTGATATCCGGCAGGGAAATTGCCCCACATTAATGACTTGAGACCATTTTGGGTCAGACCGGTTTTGGTGGTCTGATAAAACAAACTTTGCTGCATCAATTAAGACACACAAGTTTGGAAGCACAGTAATGTCGTGAATCGTGTAAATTTGCATTTCACCACTGCATATAAACAAATATATTCTATTACATATATATCAGAATTTATTAAAGGTGCCAGAATTCAATTGTTTGCTCATTCCAAATGTAGTTTTTTTGTCACGTGATTCTCAGAGTGAGAATATTAATTTATGAAAATGCGCAATCCAATCATGCGTGTGTTTTGATTGCTTTAAACAATATTTTTTCTCTCGCAAACCACAACATTACACATTCAGTGGTTTGGCGTGCGATTGTCAAGTGACAGTTCACTGCAGTGGTTTATCAGATAATGGCCAAAGTCAGTGTTTTTGACCATTTAAATTTGTTGTTGTTGAATCGATCTTAATTAATTGTACTTCATAACTATTCTTACTCTATGAATTTGGATATTAAAGAACCGGATTCGTGGGAAACTAGGCCAGCTGAAGAAGCCGCTTTAGTACACACGTGCCAAGATTACATTTACATACAATGATGACATGCAATACCATTTAACTCGCAATTTCCCTTGGTCTTTCCTGAATGCTAATGTAATCATACCATGTAAGTGACTAGTGTCTATTTGTGACGGATGTGCCATAGTTTATGGTAAACATGGCCAGGCACTTACACGACTCATGTGAAGGGAATTGGACATTACTTGGCTTTCTGCAGATGGATAATAATGTGTACTTGCTGTCCCCACCTCTCTAACACTCCCAACTCCTCGTTTTCCCCCACCCCAGTCCACATGTCAAAAGATCTCGATTTCCCATGATCGCTAATAAAATTCCTGTTTTATGGCATGCAAAAACGCGGTGTTAAGTCTTTTGGTAATTTGGTGCCTACAGAACAATTCGTGACAATTTTGTCCTGTAGGAAATGTAAAGGCTAATAAAAGGTAAGATGAATAACATTCCTGTAGTGACTTACATTTTCTTAAATTGTACCACTGTAGTTTAATAATAATTGTGAGATTTGAGGGTTTGTTGCGATTCCTGTCTGTAGAGCGTATATCTTCATGTTTCTGGTCAACTGTGGATCTATTTTGACCGTGATGAGCCTTGGCATACCATATTTGGACCAGTGACATTTGTTGCATAGTGTTGGAAAATGACGGTTTGGTAATTTGTGTTGGTTTCAATAGATCGCACAACTGGAAGAAATGCATTTTAAATATATTATATCTTATTCCTAGATTTTTGGGTCAGAATCTATGAAATAGTGGTCTGTCCCCCCAAACAATAGTGGACGGTGTCCAGTCAGTTGAGCCTGCAGTGACCAGGGAATACTGGACTGCGTCCAGACAGCTGCGTGATTAGCTGAAGACAGCTAGCATGGTGACTGGCTTAATTTACTTGTCTCCAGTGTCCAGTCCGTCAGTTCAGGCAACCCGACCCGTTCACTCAGCTTCGCACACCTCGACTGCTCATGCATATTGTCAGTTTGTGTCACCGTCACACCACGGCTGTGTCCTTGTGTCACCATCACGCGATGGCTGTGTCCTTGTGTCACCTTCACACGACGGCTGTGTACTTGTGTCACCATCACACGACGGCTGTGTACTTGTGTCACCATCACACGACAGCTGTGTACTTGTGTCACCATCACACAACGGCTGTGTACTTGTGTCACCATCACCCGATGGCTGTGTACTTGTGTCACCATCACACAATGGATGTGTCCTTGTGTCACCTTCACACGACGGCTGTGTACTTGTGTCACCATCACCCGATGGCTGTGTACTTGTGTCACCGTCACACAATGGCTGTGTCCTTGTGTCACCATCACACGATGGCTGTGTACTTGTGTCACCGTCACATGATGGCTCTGTCCTTGCATGTTTCTATCAGTAAACATGCAAGGATGTCATCTTTGTTATGACAGTTCAGTATGTCATGTTGTCATCAGTGACACATCATCAGTGCATGTTAGTCTGTCGGTGTGTCGGTGGTGGTTGGCAAGGATGGGATGAAATTTGATTCATATTCAAAATTTTGAATATTTGAACCTTTTTCCACTATTCAATTTAAAAATTTGAAGCTGTATAAAAGAATATCGTTCGAATAGTTTCCTTCATGTCCTCCGCCAGAGAATCGGTGCCGAGCAATCTTTTACTTTCTGACGTAACTATGAAAATGACAACATATAACTGCCAAACTACTCCACACATATCATATATACATAATATACACACTAGGTTACAAAATAAAAATTGCTAACTTAGCTAAAACAAATAAACTTCACAAAATTAACTCGCGTAAAATTAACTCGCGTAAAGTTCACTAGCAACCACGGTGTCATCATGTCACCGTAAGATATGTGAGGAGAAGTTTGGCGGTTGTAAGAAGTCATTTTCAAGGTTAGGTCAGAAAGTAAACAAAAGGTTGATGGTGGCGATGCATATAGTCACGATGCTGACGACTCTGGCTCGGACTTCTTCCCATGGCCACTGGCTGACGTCGTGTCACTCGTGTCCCGGCAAGACACCCACCATTCAATATTATAATCAAATTCGAAGCTACTGAGTATTTGTATTCGATTTGTATTAGAAATTTTGAGGATATTCGAGTGAAATTCCAGATCATCTCATCCTTCATGGTCGGTGACATGTGGCCATATGTCGACCAGTGTTCATTTGGGGACGGCTCGAGGCATGAATATGTTTAACAATTTATAGTTGTCTGACGGCGACACGGCCTGGGCACGCCTCGAACTGGTGACAAGTTGTAGCATCTTGATAGGACTACTTTGGACATTTGCATGTGCGTGCGTGCGTGCGTGCGTGCGTGCGTGCGTGCGTGCGTGCGTGCGTGCGTGGTCATGCATGCATGCGTGTGTGTGTGCATCTGTGATGTGTGTGTGTGTGTGTGTGTGTGTGTGTGTGTGTGTGTGTGTGTGTGTGGTGTGTGTGTGTGCGTGTGTGTGCGTCTCATTACTTTGGGTGACAGTATTGTCTCATTGTAATTAGTAATTAGTGTAATTATAATTGGTGACAGTCCAGTGTCATGTTCTGGTTGCCCTAGGGATTTTATCTTTACAATGTCCGACTACACAATCCAAAGATTTGCTTCGCAGGGCTGATAATGTTCTTAGCAGTCCAGCCCTCAAATTGTGTGTACGTGTACCACAATCCTGCTAACCAGTTGAGTGTACACACACATATGATGAGTTAAGCAACTAATAATGACACAGACAGGCTCATTTTAAAAGGAAGACAAATCATTTCACCAGTATCATCCTTCGGGTACCACACATTTCCACCTGCTGTTGGCTGTGTTGTGGTGTTGTCTGAATGGTTGTTAATGGAATGAGTTGACTCTATAATCTATGCAAAGGCAGCTGTGAATAAAGTCACCAGGTTGGAATGTGTAATTAATGGGAACCCGGAGCCTTAGGCTCTGGGAAACAGTTTCCCTCTTGGCATTTTTGGGTGCCATTAAACCAGGACAATTAACACAGGTCCTGGGGTTACTAGTAACTTGTGAATTTCACAACTTTAAGGTGTTTGTTTATTAGTTTAGTCCTTATAGCGTTGTTTGCTATTTAGATGTTGCACCCACAACAGGTTCAGGCTGAGTAAGTTTACTTGTTGGTACTTATTATGGATGTAGGTTGTCATATTTGCGTAGATGGCGTAGGTGTAGACCATTGATGTTGAATGATTCCCATGCTTCTGACCACAAATTGGGACAGATTTGCAACTTAGTCGCAGCAAAGTTCTTGAGTTCTGCTGATAATCACCACTCTGATTGATTCCTTATAACCCTCTATACAATTATACACAAGTATCTAACAATAATACCGATCCTTCCTGGTTCTAGGGAATGATCCCAGGTATCACAACTCACGTCACTTTAAATGCCTAGAAAATACCTGACTGACAGCGTGAGCACAAAATTGTTTTATCCTAGAACAGACACGGACTCGGTTGTTGCCCCCAGTTTAAGGTGACTGGGTAGATTTCATGTCAGTTCGAATCTACATTCCTCCCGGCATGATGTGCTAAACAAACATTGACCTCAATGTCCTAGCACTAATAATCCTCTCGCATGGATGTTGTGTTGCCAATCAGACTGTTTGCCTGTCTCAGCGGCAATCCCATTGGGTTCTTGGAAGGAACTCTTGGGGATTTGCATCCGTAGTAACGACCCTGTCTGTTTCCAATCACAGCCATATTCCTGGTGGTATGATATGTTTGCCATGGCGACATAACTGGTCTGGTTATTTTGACAAAAATCCCAATTTTATTCGCTTCGTGGATGCATAGTTTGAAATTCACTTGGCGTTTTGAAATTCAGGTGAATGTTTCTTGTCTAACTACTGCATTTATAATAAGCCAAGAGTTACCCTTATCTCAACATAACTGACTTTCTATGTCAGGGACCAGTACAGTGATCACCAGATACAGTTACCACATATTTGTTTTACAAGTGTAGGAATTTTATAAAAAATTATTATGGTAATTATGAGATAAAGTACCAGGTAATCATGTATTCCCTTTGATTTGGAAGCTAAATAACACAAACAGCTGTTCTGTATCACGCACAACATCTGCACACTCATGTCACATTCTTGCTAGTCATGGCGACCAAGCAAATTTGCAGCTGAATATGAGTTACCGAACAACGCAAGCTAGTGACACGAGACTATCACAGTGACACTCTGGCAGTGTCTTTGTAATGTTACTGCTTCTTAAACAAGGTTAAATGTCTGACGTAATATTCCTAATTGGAATTGCTAATGGTTGGTTTAACCCATGTGGTGGGTAGTTTTTATAGATTCCTGTAGACGTGTAGACCCAGAAATGTCTTGTATGCTTTGTATTGTTTCCTTTGCGTATGCTTGATTGTTCCTAATTGCGGACTCATTAGCTATCTGACGTAGGTAGAGACGCATTTCCCTCATAGGGACTGCAAAGGACTCCAGATTTAAATAAAAAAGTAACTTTCAGAACCACAGCCAATATCCGCTCGATTTGACAGACACGACACGGTTGCCACGACAACACCCACCAAGCTGCCCACTTCTGATATCCGCAATCGCATTGATGTGCACTGGTACCTGTTTCGCTCGATAGGTGGCGCCACTGTAAATTTATGTCAGACACTGCTGAAAAAAGGGTGAGAGCTGTAAATAGGGCATGTATGCTATAATTAGGGCTTGTGCACTTAATAGAAAGGACCTGGTATGTCCATTGGCAGGAGTCCATGTGACTAATTTTAAAAGATAATTCCAGTGTTAGTTATCAATGTTAATAATCCATTAATGTGCTTGTATGCTGCCATATAGCGTTGACTTCTGTCTGCAGTAAGCAATCATACACACGCATTATGTGGACAATACTTGTAAGCATGACAGAACATCACACTGCATTCAAATCCAGCATGGACACAGCCATCTTGGGCACGGAGAGACGTGTTTGTTGGTGACAAATTGGCATGAGAGGTCTGTGTCCAAGGTAGATTGGCGCACGTACTCCCACATTTTCTGCAGACTCCCAAGTATGAAGAAGAGTAAAAGTCGCCTGGACCGTGGCTAAATCCACTGGACACAAAGTCCCACTGTGACTGTGATCTGTGTGTTCTGTGGTGTTTGTATACTTTTGTTGCCACTCCTATACATGGCTACTGGTATCACTGTGTGTTCTGTGGTGTTTGTATACTTTTGTTGCCACTCCTATACATTGCTACTGGTATCACTGTGTGTTCTGTGGTGTTTGTATACTTTTGTTGCCACTCCTATACATGGCTACTGGTATCACTGTGTGTTCTGTGGTGTTTGTATACTTTTGTTGCCACTCCTATACATGGTTACTGGTATCACTGTGTGTTCTGTGGTGTTTGTATACTTTTGTTGCCACTCCTATACATGGCTACTGGTATCACTGTGTGTTCTGTGGTTTTTGTATACTTTTGTTGCCACTCCTATACATGGCTACTGGTATCACTGTGTGTTCTGTGGTGTTTGTATACTTTTGTTGCCACTCCTATACATGGCTACTGGTATCACTGTGTGTTCTGTGGTGTTTGTACGTCTATTGCCACTCCTATACATGGCTACTGGTATCACTGTGTGTTCTGTGGTGTTTGTATACTTTTGTTGCCACTCCTATACATGGCTACTGGTATCACTGTGTGTTCTGTGGTGTTTGTATACTTTTGTTGCCAGTCCTATACATGGCTACTGGTATCACTGTGTGTTCTGTGGTGTTTGTATACTTTTGTTGCCACTCCTATACATGGTTACTGGTATCACTGTGTTCTGTGGTGTTTGTACTTCTATTGCCACTCCCATACACAGCTACCGTATCACTGTGTGTTCTGTGGTGTTCATACTTCTGTTGCCACTCCCATACACAGCTACTGTATCATGTGTGTTTGTGTCTTTGCCACTCCATACATACTGTTGATTCTACGTGTGTGTTCTGTGGTGTTTGTACGTCTATTGCCACTCCCATACACAGCTACCGTATCACTGTGTGTTCTGTGGTGTTTGTACTTCTATTGCCACTCCCATACACAGCTACCGTATCACTGTGTGTTCTGTGGTGTTTGTACGTCTATTGCCACTCCCATACACAGCTACCGTATCACTGTGTGTTCTGTGGTGTTTGTACGTCTATTGCCACTCCCATACACAGCTACCGTATCACTGTGTGTTCTGTGGTGTTTGTACGTCTATTGCCACTCCCATACACAGCTACCGTATCACTGTGTCTTGTAGCAATATGGAAACTAAGTACAGCTGTGAAGGCAGTTTTTACCTGCAGCCGCTTGGAATGTGGCTGAACAACAACAAAAAACAGACGACCTTTATGTGTACTTAGTGTTTGGGCTGTCAGTGTGGCTGTGTCACTGTCAATGATGGTGCTACGGCTGCTTCACAACCGCAGCTGCTGATGGGTGAGGGTAGCTTCCTGTAGTCATTGTGTGTGCGTCCACCCATATTTCTACCAGTCCATATTCGTTTTTACCCATCCAAATGATGGGTGGACAGGTCTCTACATAAAGCTATGGCGTGCCTGGTGCATGCGTGGGTGCGTGCGTGCGTGCGTGCGTGCGTGCGTGCGTGCGTGCGTGCGTGTGTGTGTGTGTAAACTGTATGCAGCTTTACAAAGTCTTCAGTTGGATCTGCCGTTTCCGATTTCTTGACAAGGACTTTACAGTTAATACAAGATGTCTGTCCTCATGTTTTATAATAACATTCTTAATAATAGAATAAATATTCTAGTGGTGCAAAAATATATGCGTCAAGCCAGAAATCGTGTTCGCAATTTTGAGTTTTTTGACCGCAAAATGTAATCAGAACACATAACTGTTTAACAGTTACTGCGGGCTGTAGGTGGCACTAGGTGGCACTGTTTGCAGAGAACTACATCCCATCCATATGTGTGTGACACCATACATACCGCCATACCTGCCACATTGAGGATAATGGTTGTTTTGGCCACCCTTGCAGTTAACTTCACCAGTCGCTACTGCATCACCCGTGAGAACAGCGCAAATACCCACCCCAATTTGAAGATCAAATCACGACTGGTGGAAAACACAATATAATGACGCATTCACGTCCTGAATATTGCATGTAACATGAGCAGCGTGTGGCTGAAATCACCCAAAATATTATCATATGACCAGAGGTCGACCACACTCTTTGTGGGCAATTTCATTGGCTGATGTTAAAAAAGGAGTGTTTGAAAGGGATGTGCCAGGAGTAGAGAAGAGTTGGTACAGACGTAATCCTCCACAGCATCCCTTGGTGCACAAGGATGGTTTTAGCCATTTTCCTGTTGTGTAAATTGATGTAGGTCTTTAGGACATGGTTGTGGATTAGATGAGTGTGGAAAGTGTAATACTGATAATAGATTCATATATAGTACATTGTGATACATCTTTAAGAATTTTGCTTTTTCGTTTATGATAGGCAGTTTAAACTACTAGTAGGGTATTTTATAATGAATTTATTTTAACTGTAATTCTAGTTTTGCAATTTTATTTTACTTACTTTATTATTAACTTATTAATATATTTTATTATTATTTATTATTTTATCTATTTATTGCTGATAAGTTTACCTTGTGAACTAGGGCTCTGCAATTTTAATTTTGAATGCTAAATTTTAATGTACTGTGTACTTCTTTTATTCCATACACTTATTGTACTGATTTATCTAATCTTATTTATTTACAATTTTAGTAATATTAATGTTATCACAATAATCACATTGTGTCTTATCAAAGAACCTTTTAAGGAATATTAATTGCTTATTTATTAATTTATTATTTAGAGTACTTATTTATATACTTAATTTATTTACTTTACCAATTTTAGTGCTGATTAGTATTGTTACAATTGTAATATATCTTACATATATTATGGCTCACCAATCTTATTACTGTCATTTTTTTGTGTAACTACAGAACAATTTGTTGTTTTTAATGTGATGTTTTAAATGGACAATATAAAGTCTTTTGAATCTTGAATGTTTGAATCTATGTATATATATGTGTGCGTGCGTGCGTGCGTGCGTGCGTGCGTGCGTGCGTGCGTGCGTGCGTGCGTGCGTGCGTGCGTGCATGTGTGCGTATGTGTGTGACACAGTGTTCTCAGTGTTGTTTAGAACAAGGCTGATTGTCTGGTTCTGTTGCAGCACTCGCCTACAAGTATTTGGTAGAACAACAGCTGATTGTGTCTCGTTCTATTGCAGCACTCGCCTACAAGTATTTGGTAGAACAACAGCTGATTGTGTCTCGTTCTATTGCAGCACTCGCCTACAAGTATTTGGTAGAACAACAGCTGATTGTGTCTCGTTCTATTGCAGCACTCGCCTACAAGTATTTGGTAGAACAACGGCTGATTGTGTCTCGTTCTATTGCAGCACTCGCCTACAAGTATTTGGTAGAACAACGGCTGATTGTGTCTCGTTCTATTGCAGCACTCGCCTACAAGTATTTGGTAGAACAACAGCTGATTGTGTCTGGTTCTATTGCAGCACTCACCTACAAGTATTTGGTAGGACAACAGCTGATTGTGTCTCGTTCTGTTGCAGCACTCACCTACAAGTATTTGGTAGAACAACAGCTGATTGTGTCTGGTTCTGTTGCAGCACTCACCTACAAGTATTTGGTAGAACAACAGCTGATTGTGTCTGGTTCTGTTGCAGCACTCGCCTACAAGTATTTGGTAGGACAACAGCTGATTGTGTCTCGTTCTATTGCAGCACTCACCTACAAGTATTTGGTAGAACAACAGCTGATTGTGTCTCGTTCTATTGCAGCACTCGCCTACAAGTATTTGGTAGAACAACAGCTGATTGTGTCTCGTTCTATTGCAGCACTCGCCTACAAGTATTTGGTAGAACAACAGCTGATTGTGTCTCGTTCTATTGCAGCACTCACCTACAAGTATTTGGTAGAACAACAGCTGATTGTGTCTCGTTCTGTTGCAGCACTCACCTACAAGTATTTGGTAGAACAACAGCTGATTGTGTCTCGTTCTATTGCAGCACTCGCCTACAAGTATTTGGTAGAACAACAGCTGATTGTGTCTCGTTCTGTTGCAGCACTCACCTACAAGTATTTGGTAGAACAACAGCTGATTGTGTCTCGTTCTGTTGCAGCACTCACCTACAAGTATTTGGTAGAACAACAGCCAATAGGCCGGGAACTCTTTAGGCAATTCTGTCAGACGAAGCCTTCGCTGAAGAAGGCCATTGAATTTCTTGATGTCGTGGTAAGTGTTCTTCCTTGTCTGTCACCAGGCGCATTTCACTTTGATCTTTTATGTTTTGGTGGTTTTCTGTGTCCATTTGTAGCGGAATAGAATCTGATCAGAACTTGTTACCTCAAGTGTCTCTATGTCAGTTATTGGCTTCATGTATTGTTTGCAAAAATCAACACCTCTTTAAAGAGGCACTGAAAACTCATCTTTTTTACAGTTGTTCTAACACTGATTATAATTATTTATTCACACAGGTATTTAATAAATTTATTATATTTAGTATAATGTTTTATATAGTGTTGTTATTTTAATAAGTTGCAAGTATTTATCTATTAACTTGTTTATTTTAAAGACAGTAATTTAAAGAAGATACTATGCACATGGTTGAGTTTGTGCTGGTTGTAAAGGAGATATTATTATATATATATATATATATATATATATATATATATATATATATGTATATATATAATAGTCACTGCCAGTTGATGGAAAATACACTAAAGTAGACTGGTGACAAGAAGTCAAAGTTGTCAAAAATCACTGTGCAATGTTTTCACGAAATTAGGTTTGCTGACATACGAGTCATTTTGGTTAGAACACATCACATCTAAGAAATTTACGGTTATTATAATTATTGCCACCTCAGTATTCAAATCCGTGTTTAATCAAACATCTCCTGATGCTGTTGAGCCACTGTTTCTTTGAGAAACTTACGCATTTTCAAAGTGTCATTATGCCCTGTTCCAATACGGATAAGATGATCAGCATTCCCTGTGACTTTGGTGCAGAAAGAGGTGTACTGTACATACAGGCAGCCAGCCAGGTCCTTATTATAGCTGAAGCCCTCTGCAAACATTTACCGTTTTTCTGCACTTTCGCCCCAAAAAAACCAGTTACTGGGTGCGATACCGTAAATTTCCAGTGATTCACTTAATTTTGTCTGACGGATGCAGCTTAGTGTTGTGTGTACTTATATGGCAGGACGCACAATTTCCTGTTTTACTGTTTTTTATGTATTTTAATTGCAATTCCTGTATTTTCTATTCTTTCATAAATCTAATGTTCCGAATAATTGTAGAGATTTTGGTGTTTCTTAGAATTCATCGCTACCGGGGTAGTTACAAGGTAGTTTTTGTAGTAAATACTTACATGCGAATGGCCACCTTTTGGATAGTTTTTTTTGCTTCACACGCAATGCGTAATCAAATTAAAAACATTTGTGATGTAATTTTAAAAGTGGACACTTGCTAATTACCATAAACTCAACTCAGTAGATAGAGCCACCAGACATAACAACGCTTTATGTAGTTATTTTGTATTATTTGTTGAGGAAAATGTTTTGAAGAGTTCTATTGAAAAATGAGATTACAAAGTTTGCAGTAATATAAAAATAAAAAAATTATAGCAATGTTTCGCTCATGTGTGAATAGGCTTGCATCAGTTAATTTTTAATTAATTTTAGTTATTTACATGATATTTTTATATTCATAGTGCATATTGTATAGATAGTCTTAATATTAGAGATATTTTGTAACTTACACATCATAGACAATTTAGTTTTAATTTTGCTTATTTAAAAACAACATACTGCAATTTTAAGTTTTGGTATCAATGACTAATTTTAGTGATTTTGTATATGTGATTATGTGTCTGTTTCTATTAGTATTTGTGACCTGTTTTAGTAATTGAACCTATAAAGTGCCTTTGAGCAATTTGGCTGAAAAGGCACTATATAAATGTTCATATTGTTACCCGGCTCGCTGAGGCGGGTAAGTTTTTGTGATCTCTTCAACGTTGTTGTATTTGACGTCTCCAGGAGAATTATGAAGTTACCCTGGACGAGAAGCGACCACACCTGGCACAGGAAGTCTACGACCGATACTTGAGATGTGACGTAAGTGTTGCACACTAGACCAGCGTACCGTTTGCCTTGATATGGTACTTCTATGCAGTACATACCATATTTGTATACAGCATACTGTGCAGTTTTGTCTATTGAAAGACCAAGCTAAGGTTTCCGTTATATTAACTCATTAAGTGATGTAGTGTTTGTCTTATACATTTAATTATCGGTGGCTAATAACTTGCTAAATGCGTGCTTCGAAGCATTCTCATTCAGAAAATGCAAACGGAACATACCGGTATGTAACAGTGGCACCACACTGTGGCTTGGTGGGACAACGCTAGTGGTCAACTTTTACCATCTGCTTGTCTGGTGTGAGCTTTTGGCAGAAGGGAGAGAAGGTCTTTATGTGTTGAATGTCATCTTTTCATTCAGTTCTAATAAGCTTGACATGGTTAAGGAAGATCAAAAATTATTGTCGGTTGATGATGAACTATACCGTAAGGGACACTCACTAGTTTTTAAAAATCCTATAAAAAATATCTGTATACAGTACACAGCCCCAGGACCAACTGTACCTGTCATATCAGTGGAACAGTGGTGAATTCTGGGGCCCACGTAATCAATGTGTGTTTGATCGATGAGTGACATGAAGAGAACCACATTGATTGTGGCAGGACTTGGCTTAGCACGTCGAGTGAATACAGAGACAGTCATTAGACTGGCTGTCTGTTGTGTATTGAATAGAATTTAAATTAGCTGTAGTTACATATTGTGTATTTCAACTGCGTTGACTCCTGTCTGTCTGGTGTCGTGCATTGTACAGACGTTCTCCGGCACGGTCACGGCAGCTCTTCGTATATAAAACAAACTTTAATAAGAACCAGTATGCTTTCTGTGTCACCGCACTAAAAATCTTGAATTAATTTATCACTTGATGTATAATAGATAGATATTTTTGTAAAAAAACTTGACGTAAGTGAGTACAACATTGCATGGTCAGTCTAAGTCTTTGGCGTGTATATGCTTTAGTGATGTTTTGTATCCCTGTTGAAGATAATTCTTGTTTGTTGGTGATCTCGACTCGTGTGTAGAATGCTGTGGTAGTGTATTCCTGATGTTATTATTTAGAAACATTTATAAAGCACCATGTATCCGGGTTAAAAACCTAACAATATAAAATTATATATATATATGTATTTATTTATTTTAGTTATATATATATATATATATTATATATATATATATATATATATATATATATATATATATATATATATATATATATATATATATATAATATATATATTATAATAAGTTAAATACAATACTAAATTGACTTTGTGTACATACATAAAGATTAAGAGGACAGGCAAACTTTAAAACATATTACTAACATAAGTTAAAAAAGAGTAAAATAGTCAACTTCATTTAAATGTCACTTCAGTGTTCTAAACACTATGTGGAAGAGATGTGTCTTTACTCTTTAGTGATGTATTAAATGTTACCATATATTAATGGACATTTACGAGGTCTGGATACTATTAAACAGCAAGCAATTTCATTGGAGGGCTGTGAAATGAAAGAACAGATTATGATAAATTGCACAGAAAAGCCTGGAGTTGTGAGTTGTCACAAATGAGATGGGCGACTTCCCGAATGTTTTCATCAGTTCATCCGCAGGCTGAGACATCTAATCCTGTTATGGTAAATGTGTAAAGTCACTTGTCCAAAAAAGCCTGATCACTGTTTAGCTGATTGCGCACAGATGTAAATGTCAGTGTTTATTTATTTATATAGCACCATATTTATACAACAATATTCTATGGTGTTGCACAATACAAACAGATGCGCAATGGAAGTCTATATAAACATTTAACATACTCATATCATATATTGATATAAGGTAAAAGAGTAAAATTAATTAGATAAGTAGATTGTTAATAATAATAAATAATATTTTTTTAATGAATAAAACTAAAAAATCTTTATTTCAGTACAAACATATGACATACTCGAAACAATTTTTGAACAAGTGTAAATCTAAAAAAGTAAATGAGTCCAATGTATAACAGTTAGTTAATTAGCTATAGTCTACCAGAAAATATTGTGAGTCTTCAGTTTTCTTTTAAGGTATAACCCCTTAAAATAAGATTTAAAAAAAATATAGTATTGTAGGCCTAATTAAATATACATAATTTTAAATTAGTATATATCACGATCTACTTATCCGATTTAGATCTGGTTTTCACCAAGGTGCATGGAGAGACCAATATAGCATCCTTAAAACTGCTGCCATCGTTGCAGCTGCTTGAGTGTTGTGTTGGGTTGTAGTCGACCGACCTCGTAGACCAGGTCAACAGCAACACAGTAGCAGAGTGTAAGGAGTCAATGTCTCGCAACAATGCTCACCGAGAACTCTTCAACAAATGTGCAGAGTAAGTAAGTGACCTCTGGTGGCTCACATTCGTACTCGCTGTAATCGGGTGCCAGTTCGGTGTCCCGGTCGTAACCTCGCCATCAACAGAGCTGTTCGTGGAGTTAGGGCAGCTCCAGAAATTATCGTAATATTCTCTGGGGTGATACTTTTTGTTTGCTTCAGTGTGGTTACTTGCAGCTAAATAGTTTATTTGGGGTGGGTCAAATTATTACTTGAGGGTTGTGGTGCAAAATGCCTCCCAGGGGGGAATATGGTAATTTCTGGAATAGCCTTTAGCCTATTTATGTTTTTAATGGTACAAATACCATTCCACATTTATCAATATATATTTATTTATTACAGTGTTTTCCTACATTTAAATAATATGTTGGCAGTTGCCAAGTTGTGTTTTAGTTTTATAAATATAAGCCACCCAATCACATTGCGATTTGAAAGTTTGTGCGTACAAAATAAAACAAGATGTAATATCACTTAACAAGTACAGGTAAGTTCTTATGTAGCGCAGTATACCATCCTTTGAACTAGTCAGAATGCTTCATTCTCTACTTCCTGGCAGACCTGTTCAGTCAAATACCATCTTCACTTCTCTGTAAAGCATTCAGCCATGCTGTAGTTAATGCACAAAAACTAATAATAAAAAATATCCACCACTGTTTATAGTCTAGTACTCATTCAAACAACTGAGTGAACTGGAGCAACGTGAACTAACTTACCCAAGGTTCCCATGTTCTGTTGAGCTCCACGTGCTTGGTGACACCTGTTGCTTTGAAGGTGTCTGTTTGACACCCTGACGAACCAACGGTGGATTAAATGTAACCAATTAATCGAACTTCCAGAATGGACTTACTCACTACCACTCTGAAGTGTCGTTAGTTAACTAAGTGCAATTTATTTGTAAATGGTCCAGAAAAGGGTCATTGACTGTCCACATCTGCAACATGTTTTATGATGACCTGAACAATGTGATGTTGCAGGATTGTGAAAGATTACCTGAGCAAGGAACCACTCAATGACTTCATAGACAGCATGTACTTCAAGCGCTACCTCCAGTGGAAATACTTAGAAAGGTATGTCGTAGACAATGTGTACTCAGAACGATTTGTCATAGTACATCAACCACTCAATCACTACCTGCAGCGAAATTTTTTTAGATAGGTACACCATAGACGACGCGTACTTCAAGTGCTTCCTCCAACTTAGAAAGGTTTATTTTAGCACATTTCTTTGTATCCCTGGGTAAAATTATTCGTAAGTTCACTGAAGCTTTCCACTGCATCTTAACGATCCTAAGTGAGCAGTTAATTTTTTTTGTTTCTGTTTATCAGATGCATCATCAAAAGTGCTTTAAAATGACATGTAGCTTATCACCGAGCGACAATTATGTCACTTGCCCTTATGTTTTCCTCAAGGCCATGTGTCGTGTTGTGTTAATTGTGTTACCGGACGGAGATAATCGTGTTTTAAACGACGTGGCAGCTGGTGTGTTCTGAGAGGCCGGGGTCATCAATTTCTACTTAGAAACCAGCCCACATCTCCATAACATTCACTACCACTGTCACCTCACACGTTTACACGGCCGTCCTCGTCGTAAATGTTCTCAGCATTCAGCAGAATGAACATATTGTCATATATGACAAGTTGGACTTGATAGTATATACATTTCTAAGTGTAACTGAATAACTTGTGTTTGTATTGTATCGTCTAAATAAAAGTTACCCATCAGACAACCATTATATTAGATATGCTTACCAGTTCTGAAGCTTCATTTGGCTCTTGGCGTTTTAATGTCATTGTTTTGAATTCTAAACCACATTAAAAAAAAACGAAAGGAGGAATATTCCAATTGGCTGAAAAACACTAAACAAGAAATAGCTGTAAGCAGGCTGCATGAGTGTCTTAATAAAATGGCAGACTTTATTAAGGAGGGATGCCAGATATGTCAATAATAACAGATATAAAGAGTTGGCCATAAACAAGGATTAATGTTAATAAGGAGGGTGTCAGTTTTTATTTATTATTTTATATAGTTGTATTATTATTTTGTATAACATACTGAACAGCAAGCAAGACAACTTGTAGGATTTTCCAAGCTCCCCTGGCACCTTGGAGTGTGTCCGGTACATGCTACATTACAGTCAGGCATTGACAAAGAACACATTCTGCATGTACCACAGGGTATCTGCAGGTGTGTCTGCCAGGGTCCCATCCAGAGACCTGTCCACCCAATCATTTGGACGGGCAAAATTTTAAAGGTGCATTTTTGGACGGGTAGTTATTTGTCATGGACTGATCCGCCAGATTGGGCCATCCATTGTTTTTTGCGACATTGAAACTGCCACAAAATGAGTTTGAGACAACGTATCAACCGCTACAATTTGTTACTTGCGTCAATAACATTCCCCGTGTACTACAGAGGGCGCTGTCTGTTCTGTTGCAGTCAGCCGGTGACGAAGAACACATTCCGCATGTACCGTGTGCTGGGTAAGGGTGGGTTCGGGGAGGTGTGTGCGTGTCAGGTGCGCGCGACAGGCAAGATGTACGCGTGCAAGAAGCTCGAGAAGAAACGCATCAAGAAGCGGAAGGGGGAGGCGATGGCGCTCAACGAGAAACTCATACTTCAGAAGGTCAACTCGCGCTTTGTTGTGAGTACATGTGCTTCTCCAGGTCCTGGCACGTCAGTGACTGGTTGTTTAACGCATCCGTATCGGTCAGGGTTCCGTTCTCATTTTGTTCGTTCCTGCGTGCGGTTTTTTAAAGCTTCGTTCCTGACCGTTTTCCGGGTAATTGTCACAGAGAATGATCACAAATGAATGAAGAAATTATAGTAACAAATAAAGTGGATGCACTAGAAGAAGAAATTGTTATTGACAGAAGAAAAGGGGAACAAATCAAGAGCCTGATCTAGACATTAACTAGTCTAGCTAGCGTCATACATTATGTCCCTGCATTTGTGTATATGTAACAATAATGCATGATGTTTAACTAAGGATAGGATATCTTCTTTGCTTGTCTAAATCTGATTGCATGGTTTTGAAATTTAGAGTGATTCCTTGTGGAAGTATTTACAATTGTAAGTTGGCATGTTTCACTCGGTAGTCATTTGGCAGGTAGCATAAGAAATACCCGCTTCAAATGAGAACATTGCTAAGACATGCCCAATCATTGCTGTTTGTGTTTCCATGGCAACAGGTGAGCCTGGCGTACGCGTTCGAGACGAAGGAAGCGCTGTGTCTTGTGCTGACGATCATGAACGGTGGCGACCTTAAGTTTCATATCCATAATATGGGAAACCCCGGATTTGATGAGGAACGAGCGATTTTCTACTCCGCCGAGATCACATCCGGACTTAGGCACCTGCACTTAGAAAACATTGTTTACAGGTAACCCATGGATGGATGGATGGATGGATGGATGGATGGATGGATGGATGGATGGATGGATGGATGGATGGATGGATGGATGGATGGATGGATGGATGGATGGATGGATGGATGGATGGATGGATGGATGGATGGATGGATGGATGGATGGATGGATGGATGGATGGATGGATGGATGGATGGATGGATGGATGGATGGATGGATGGATGGATGGATGGATGGATGGATATGGATGGATGGATGGATGGATGGATGGATGGATGGATGGATGGATGGATGGATGGATGGATGGATGGAATGGATGGATGGATGGATGGATGGATGGATGGATGGATGGATGGATGGATGGATGGATGGATGGATGGATGGATGGGATGGATGGATGGATGGATGGATGGATGGATGGATGGATGGATGGATGGATGGATGGATGGATGGATGGATGGATGGATGGATGGATGGATGGATGGATGGATGGATGGATGGATGGATGGAAGTAAACTTATCTAAAAGTGGATTTTGAATGATGACTCTTTGAATGATGCTGATGTAATCGACCACTGTTGATATTTCACTGTCATCAACAGTAACTGTTGTTAGTTAGTATACTGTCAATAGATGATTGTCGACACATCAAGATGCAGTGATGGTTGATTTGTTGTTCTCGCCTAGGTTTCAGGCTGCTTTTTGTTAAAAATGTAAAGCTTACAGTAATTCTAGATATTTTTAAACAAAATATCTACCAAAATATCTCGAACGTTGGTCGATGTGGAGGAAATGTCACGACGCAAGAACTTAAGCTGTCTAACGTAAGGTTGTGTAGCAAACTGAAGCAGGACATTAGTGTGCGTTTGAATAATCCTGTTAGTCTGTCAATTTATAGGGGTTGGCGTAAATGATTCGTAGTCATATTCTCTGTGGTCTTTCAGGGATCTGAAGCCAGAAAATATACTCTTAGACGATCATGGTAAGTGTTGCCAAGAAGTGCGTTGTTCTTCACGAAGCACTTTATGCTCTGCCGTTTAATTAGAAGTCTAGCATTTCATTTCTGTTACTGCGGTATTTTTCACATTGCTGCCATAGACATCAGAGTATTTTAATTTTTTTTGGCCTTTTCAAAATAGATATGTACATTATAAATTATGTCTGTGTAATTTAAAATCAATATTATTTCTTATACAATTATACATGAAATGGTACTATACATAACATTGTAAATATTTTAAAATTCTAAAATGCTGAGCTGCATGGCCTGTGCACAAGAGACTTGGTGCTGAATGTTGGTCTGACTCTGATCTGTCCAGGTCATGTGAGGATATCGGACCTAGGTCTGGCCGTCGAGATTCCACCGCACGAGACGATAAGAGGGCGAGTAGGGACCGTCGGCTACATGGGTGAGTGACGCTGCTTCATAGGCACCACGAGAAACTAGACGTCAAACCATGTGTGAATTGTGTCCAAGTAGAACAGGAACACGACAAAAGGGTTGTGTTTGTTAGTGTGTACTTTGTATAGCTTTGTCTGCCTCTTAGTTCAAGGTTCAAAAGACTATTGTCCATTTAAAAGATCACGTTAAAAATTGAAATTGTTCTTCAGTTACACAGTAAAATGACAGTAATAAGATTGGTGAGCCATAATATATATGGTTAATAAGACACATTAAAATTGTAATAATACTAATCAGCACTAGAATTGGTAATGTAAATAAATTAAGTATAATAAATAAGTACTCTAAATAATAAATAAATAAGCAAGTAATATTCCTTAAAAGGTTCTTTGATAAGACACAATGTGATAACATTAATAATATTTACTAAAATTGGTAAATAAATAAGATTAGATGAATCAGTACAATAAGTGTATGGAATAAAAGAAGTACACAGTACATTAAAATTTAGCATTCAAAATTAAAATGGCAGAGGGTATAAACGATTTCTTGAATAAGTTCTTTTTAGCTAGTGGAACTTTTAGACACAGTTTCATATTCTCCTGTGGGCTGGGTTTGTCACAGACGTCGGCAAACACGGCCTTCCCAATGCCTGGTTTGCAATCATGTCTCCAGATTGTTTGTCGTGTCCCTCCAAATAATGATTGATGAACATGGCTTGGATAGCAAACCAGGGATCGTTGCACTCTGCTACTACACTACCCCTGGCCGATCATCTCCACAAAGCTGGGGAGTGAGCGCAGTCGAACTGTACAATTATAGCAACTGACTTTGCCACTGTATTGCGTTGGCTGTCGGAGCAGCGTATATACCCACCCCAATTTGAATGGGGCTGATGACTGCAGGGAATCCCAATTTAATGACCCATTCATGTCCGAAACATTGCATGTAACACTAACAGTATGTGCCTAAAATCAGCCAAGATATTATATCACATGATCAGAAGCCGCCCATGTTCCTGGTGGGCAATTTCATTGGCTGACACTAAAGGAAGAGTCTTTTACCAGTGAACATTTCCAACTTTATGTGCACACACGAATAGGTTGAGATACCGCTTAAATAAAGTCTACAGTAGGAATATGTCAATGTTATACACCTCTGTAGATTAAAACACACAGGTAGTGATGTAAAACACTTGTATTAATGTCATATACCTGCACTGCACAAGCATGTTTCCATGGCGAAAACGAAAGTGAAAGTAATGACGTTGGTTGCAGCCCCAGAAGTGATTAGAAATGAGCGGTACACGTGGAGTCCCGACTGGTGGGGCCTCGGCTGCATCCTCTATGAAATGATCGAGGGCAAGGTAAGTGAGCCCCCATTCCTACCCACCCTCATGTTTCTGTCTGTGTTGTATGTTGGTCAGGTTTATATTTAGCCGGTGTCTCGGTGTGTTATAGTAAACTTAAAATATGATACTAATGGACATGTCTTGACTTAGTGAAGCTGTTTCCTAGTCCACTGTTGATCTTTACATCACATTAAAAGTCAATATTAATGAACCAGGGGACCATTTCACCGACGTTGTTAGGAGCTCTTAAACCAGATTTTGCTCTTTAATAGTAATTTTGATCCTTAACAGTGAAAATTGTCATCACCACGAAGCAACAGTGGGACATTGTCGCCAGTGTGTCATGGAAATTTTGTCCTCAGTAATACGACAGTGGATGTTTATGTTTATGAAAAAAATTATTTACTTACGAGCTTTTTTGTCGTAGTGAAACGGTCCCCAGATTTAACTCTTTACTGCGCAGACCGTTCAAAACCGCCCAGTAACCTCACAGTTCGTGGGCCTTTCGATTACTGCGATCACATCCTTCTTTTACATTAACCAGCCAGCTCAAACTGCTGATCTAAGCTTTATGTAGGTCACGGAAACATGTGCTGTCACCATCTTGTGAAAATTTGTGACGTGTTCTAACGAAATGAGTCGTATGTCAAAAAAAAAAATTGAGTTAGTCACACCATTGGAAAGAAGATGTATTAATCTTTCCAACGGTGTAAAAAGTATGGAGATATCTCACACACAGCCAAAGTTATTGGACGCTGAACATGCCTAGGGTAGAAAGTTTCAAATGGAGAAAATCGCATTTGAATTTCGCGGTCACATAAGCACACAGTCGAGTACATTGTCGATCCAAAATCGGCCGTTTTGCTTCTATTACTCCATTTGATGCATTTGAAACAAACTACCAAGGCATGTTCGCTGTCGAAGATATATCATGCTAACTGTTTACTGAAATTATTACAACATAATCCGAGTATTTAGCAATGTTTTGTAGCAGCGACCCGATCAATTCCACGTTGTTTACGGCTAGCGAGAGCGCACTGCGCCTGCGTGCACAGCTCTAAGCCAATCAGGGCCCCGCTGTCAGCTCCTCACGGCGTCTAGTGACGTTTATTCATAGATAGGCCTCTCGCATTAAGCGCTGCTATTGGCTTACACTGACGTCAGTGGGGATTTCTACTACAAGAATCCGAAAGAGGGCGTCCAGGGCTTTCCTGTAGTACCAAATAAATCCGCCATGCATTGAGGGAAACCCCAAAGAATGCGACATGAACTAGTGCGATTTATCGGTTCTGTTTTACGAAATTCATGCGTGAAATGTTACGTAGTGTGTCTAAAAAGGCTATAAAATGTACTAAATAATAATATAAACGATAAATAAGCATTGCCAATTGACAAAAAAGATACCAAAGTATACTTTGGTGACAAAAAGTCAAAATCGTCGAAATTCATCGTTGCATGTTTATGCGGTGTTTTCTCGAAATCAAGTTCGCTGACATACGACTCATTTTGTTAGAACACGTCACAATTGTTTTCGTTTGCGAATTAAGTGAGTTTATTTGGAAGGATGTTGAAGTGCGTTCGTCTAATTAACCTCCGACATCGTGCGGCATTTGGCGGATACTACTGAGATCATTTCTCAACGATTTCGAGTTGGATATCGATGTTTGCAACATGAATAATGTTGACAGCGATCATGGAGACCCTGTTATCGTCCATCTACGTTGTTTGTGCGACTTTTCGTTGTTGAGATACGAAGAAGATGACCCATCGGTGGCATGTTCATTTCGCCGATATGCAGCCATTTTGTTGATCGGATCATTAAAGTTAAAATGAAGTTAATGTATATATGTGTAAGTGGCAGTTAACTTTTGTTATGTGAATTGGAGCGGGAATTGGAATTGTATGATTATAGATGGAATTGGAATTTAAAATGTTGAATTGAAAGAATTGGAATTGAAATTGAAAAAAATGAATGGGAAAAAATTGAATTGGAAAACATTAATTGAAAGAAATTGAATTGGAATTGAATAAAAGGAATTGCAATGAATTGGAATTGGAATTGAAAGAATGGAATTGACCCTAGCCCTGGTAAGTGAGTGGTTTCCCCCAGATGTTTCGCATATTTGGTGCCGGTTTTTCAAGCATTTATATATGATCCCTGATAGGAAAAGTAACCTCTTTATTTTTGAGATTCCCAATCTTTTCAAGTTTTTAACTATTAGAATATAATATTATGTTAGTATAAACGTGCAACAATCATTGCAACTGTGCACACTGATAAAACTGTTGGAGACCCTAATTATACTGTATCCCGACTTCCCCTTTTCAGGCCCCATTCCGGGCGCGCAAGGAGAAGGTGAAGAGGGAGGAAGTGGAACGGAGGGTAAAAGAGGACCCAGAAATGTACTCGAATAAGTTCAGCGAAGCAGCCAAGCAACTCTGTATGCAGGTACCACGAGAAACTAGACGTAACATCGTGTGTGAATTGTGTCGAAATAGAATAAGCACAAGACGAAATGCTTGTGTTTGTTAGTGTGTACTTTGTATGGCTTTGTCTGTCTCTTAGTTCAAAGTTCAAAAGACTTTATTGTCCATTTAAAACATCACATTAAAATGGAAATTTTTCTTCAGTTACACAGTAAAATGACAGTAATAAGATTGGTTAGCCATAATATATACGGTTAATAAGACACATTAAAATTGTAATAATACTAATCAGCACTAAAATTGGTAAAGTAAATAAATTAAGTATAGAAATAAGCACTCTAAATATTAAATAAATAAGTAAGTAATATTCCTTAAAAGGATAACATTAATAATATTTACTAAAATTGGTAAATAAACAAGATTAGATAAATCAGTACAATAAGTGTATGGAATAAAAGAAGTATACAGTGCATTAAACTTTAGCATACAAAATTTAAATGGCCGAGGGTATAAACGATTTCTTGAATAGGTTCTTTTTAGCTAGTGTAACTTTTAGACGTCTCCTTGATGGAAGTTTCTGTATGTACTTAATGTACTGTGTTTTGTTGTGATGCCGAGTATATGGGTGAGAACACAGTACTGGCACATAAAAATGCGATGTCTCGTTTTGTAAATTCAAATGCATAATTTAGATTCAAAATATGTACATTCTGAAGGTATCTGGCGTTATTGCAGTCACAGCCAGGATGAGTCTTCATGGTAACAACATGACGTTAATGTGTAAGATATTAGGTAACATGGACACACATTGAGGTAAATATGACCGTGACATCCTGATTAGTGTTAAAATATTCTTCTGAGCAGTCATTAGGTTTGAACACTGCACTAACTGTATCAGAACTTGCCTTTACCGTGTTAGTGTCTGTACTGCGATCTGTTTCCAATATGGCGCCATCTGGTTGCAGCTTCTTCAGAAGGACCCCAAGAACCGGTTAGGGTGTGGGGCGGGGGGCTCAACAGACGTCAGCGCACACAACCTCTATAAGAAGATCACGTGGAAGAGGTTGGAGGCAGGCATAGTCGACCCTCCCTTCGTACCCGACGTAAGTAGTCGCCCCTCCCTTCGTACCCAACGTAAGTAGTCGACCCCCCTTTCTTTGTACCCAACGTAAGTAGTCGACCCTCCCCTTTCCCAAAAACCCCCAACATAAGTAGTCGACCCTCCCTTCGTACCCGACGTAAGTAGTCGCCCCTCCCTTCGTACCCAACGTAAGTAGTCGACCCTTCCTTCGTACCCAACATAAGTAGTCGACCCTCCCTTCGTACCCGACGTAAGTAGTCGCCCCTCCCTTCGTACCCAACGTAAGTAGTTGACCCTCCCTTCATACCCAACGTAAGTAGTCGACCCTCCCTTCGTACCCGACGTAAATAGTCGACCCTCCCTTCGTACCCGACATAAATAGTCGACCGTCCCTTTATACCAGACGTAAGTAGTCGCCCCTCCCTTCGTACCCGACGTAAATAGTAGACCCTCCCATCGTACCCGACGTAAATAGGGCTACGGTGGCCACTGCTCAAGAATGGTCGATACTGATGGGACGTATTTCCCATCCTAAATCGGTGAATGTTTTATTTCTACAGCCAATCAACGCATTCGTGTGTTTGTAACAACATAATTGTACACATGTGGAAATGGACACAGTTGAAGTGTTATAGTTGGTAAACAATGTCCCCATTTCAGCTGATAAAAGCAGGAATTTTAAGAACTAAAATAATTATTATCAATATTACATCTCACTATTGAACATAGCCAGATTTGTGTACTAATTATGCGTGGAATATTGGCTCATTTGTGCATGTAGTACCATGGCAGTGTAGATTTCTAGTGAGATGCGACATGCATCTAGAATAATTATTCTCGGCAAACAAGTATAAATATGTTCGTGTAATTGTCAGGAATTATTACCCAGAATGCCCCCAATGAAGAGAGTGTTGGGTAAGGATATTCCGCTAAAATGCCATGTCCCAAGTGTGTTGACGTAGTCACTTGTGTTGCAGCCGAGGGCCGTGTACTGCAAGGACGTGCTCGATATAGAGCAGTTCTCTACGGTAAAGGGCGTCAACCTGGACGCCAGCGACGACACCTTCTACAGCAAGTTCAACACGGGCAGCGTCTCAATCCCCTGGCAGAACGAGGTAGGCGTCAGGGTTAGGGTTAGGGTTAGACACGCGAAAGCAAAATGCACTAGAGATCATGTGACATCGCAAAAACAACCGAAAACTATTTTGCCATCACCAGCTGCTCTTGTTGTTCTGGAGCATTAGATGCGATTGAACTGGTTTTTAATCCCATGTTGCTGTGTTGAACGTGCTATGCTATACATTGAATCAGTTTGACTGCATGAACCTGGCCATAGGCATTGGTGGATATTTACACAAATGGTCTTTGTGCAGTAATTGCAGTGTGGCTGAATGATTCCGAGAGATCAGAAATGGTTTTAAGACGTAATATTTTCAACTACGGGGATGTTACCAAATTATTACAGATAGCAGTTTAATAAAGATTGTACGACTGCTATTTTAATGTACGAAATAAGGATTGTATCGTGCTAAGTACTTCTGTTGATGCTGAATTGTAAAGAAGATGAATGTGGTTAGTGGATACGTGCTGTGGTGGTGCTACACGACTACATAACGCCCGTCATGTCTACTGGTGTCATGCCTTTCCTGTCTCGTCCTCACAGATGATAGAGACAGAATGCTTTGCTGAGCTGAATTTATTTGGTCCTGACGGGGGACCGTCACCCGACTTGATAGAGGACCAACCACCATCTCCACCCCATCGGGGGTTCTTTGACCGCATGTTTAAGAGACAGAGAGTAAGTGTACTTGTCTTGTTTTGTTCGGGAGAAATGTGGCGACGATGTCGGCAGTGTTTTGTCGTCTTATGAGTCAACGATTTCTAGTGGGAAGTGTAGAGGGTGGCAATACTGTGATGCTGTTTGTGTAGGTGTCATAGACAGGGATTATGGGATAAAGGAATGGAAGATGTGTCTTCAAGTAGAATGAAACATCCAGGTGTCTTCATAGGGACTAAAGTGTCTGGTCATGTATTCTACAGTGCATTTCAAAGTGTCGGTCTCACCATCCCAGAATTACACATTGAACAAAATACAGTGCGTGTTGAATTATCTGTTCATATTTTCAGTTAACAACCTTTTACGGCGATGCGCCTTTTACTGCTTGTGTGTTTGCTGTAGTGAGGTGATGATTTTTAGCGAGAATCTGTGTTTGTAGAACCACGAAGCAAGAAAATGAGGATCCGTCTCGTGAGATGAATAATGGTCATGTGTTGTCGTGGTTACCGTTGCCTCGGTTACCAGTGTCGCACCCGACGACTACCAGGAGTCATCCACGAGATGTCGATAGATTCCACCGGGATGTCGGGGTGGACTAGTGGTGCACTCTGGTGGTGTACGAAGTAGAACATCTGGACGTCGTGAAAGTGCAATAACCAGTGAAACTCACTGTGACTGTGACATACCCTACTCCAGATGAGGCCATGCTGAATGTTTGTGTTGCTCACTAGGTGGCACTCCAGGTGAGAAGGTCAGAGAAGCACGTCAGCAACGAAGGTCGCACATCCGAGACAATTTCACTAAGATGAGCGTTGATTGAGTGAGTTATTAACATCAAGGTGCTGCAGTTTTTAAGAGCTTTCGACTAATGTCTTTATAAGTGGTAGCGCTACACACACTGTGGGCAAACTGTCTTGATGTTACTTAATCCATGTCGACATGTCCGTGTTGAAGTATATTTTATGAACCGTCTTTTCTGAGTAAATCGTTATTTTATGAGTAAAGTGGATCTAGAATTGTGCGAACTGGATTCTTGGTGAAGCGGTGAGAGAGGGATGTGGCGCGACGTAAAATCCGACCTCCTCGGTACTTGCTCTGAAATGGCAGTGTATATTTTGTGACTATTTTCTAATCATTTTTTGATCAAGTTTGTCTAACATCCCGTTTATGGTTACACTCGCAACAATAGTCTTACTTGGCATTGATGTTGAGGTGATTGCCAGCGAATTGTCACTGTCACATTAAGTTCAGTGTTTACTGTAAACGTTTGGGAAACATTGGTACTGTTGTAATACTATTGTGACATCCAATTCATGCTGCGTCAAGCAGGACTGACCTCAAGTGTAATCCAATAGATAGTTTGTGTGACTATTTTTGAAGTGCTGAACTTTGATTTTACTTCGCCGTAACGTGTGGCATGTCCCAGATACCACTGCTTACACGCCAGGAAACTGGACGTACTGTATGTCCCGACAGTGGTGTGGTTTCTACCTCTTGGTTGACATTTGTGAAGAGCTCTAGATACATTGTGTTTTTGCGATAGCTCCATCAGTTGTGAGCAACTTTCTTGTCTACAACATTAAGATGCCCAACAGCGTACATGATATTAGTCTGTAAATATTCGTCAAGTCTTGCACATACCCTACAGATATTTTATTCATCCAGAATATGATGCGAATTGCATCCAGCTGTCTAAAGTTACACCCGATTCGAGATTTCTCCATCGTCGGTCCCACGTGTGCCATCTGTTTATTTCTGGTAACAGAGAAGCCAGTTTTATATTTTGCGACAGCGTTGAATTCCTGTAGATCATTTCTGGTGCGCAGCAAGGGAGCAACGTGTATTGTGCGCTTTGTCGTACTGTGGTGCGTTTCTCTGGTGGACGCATGCACGCACACGCAGGAGACAGGCGGTTTATTTTTGAGCACAAATGATGCAAACGTTTTTGTAAATGTGAATATTTGTATCAATTATTTATTGTGGCCAGTAGTGTAGTTTGTAGCGGCCAGGCCGAAAGTGGCGTAGTCGGTTTCACCGGCAGCATTTCCCAGCATTCTTTGTCTCGCGTTGTCTTGATCATTCCACGGTGACAAGGTTCCGCCTCAGTGTCTCGACGGTGGTTGGCGTCATTTCTGCTCATGTTACAAACCTTCGTTTGACAGCAGAACTCTTTCTAGAACAACAGACAGTTTGTGGCACGGAACTCTTTCTAGAACAACAGACAGTTTGTGGCACGGAACTCTTTCAAGAACAACAGACAGTTTGTGGCACAGAACTCTTTCTAGAACGACAGACAGTTTGTGGCACAGAACTCTTTCTAGAACGACAGACAGTTTGTGGCACAGAACTCTTTCTAGAACGACGACAGTTTGTGGCACAGAACTCTTTCTAGAACGACGGACAGTTTGTGGCACAGAACTCTTTCTAGAACGACGGACAGTTTGTGGCACAGAACCCTTTCTAGAACGACGGACAGTTTGTGGCACAGAACCCTTTCTAGAACGACGGACAGTTTGTGGCACAGAACCCTTTCTAGAACGACGGACAGTTTGTGGCACAGAACCCTTTCTAGAACGACGGACAGTTTGTGGCACAGAACCCTTTCTAGAACGACAGACAGTTTGTGGCACAGAACTCTTTCTAGAACGACAGACAGTTTGTGGCACAGAACTCTTTCTAGAACGACAGACAGTTTGTGGCACAGAACTCTTTCTAGAACGACAGACAGTTTGTGGCACAGAACTCTTTCTAGAACGACAGACAGTTTGTGGCACAGAACTCTTTCTAGAACGACAGACAGTTTGTGGCACAGAACCCTTTCTAGAACGACAGACAGTTTGTGGCACAGAACTCTTTCTAGAACGACAGACAGTTTGTGGCACAGAACCCTTTCTAGAACGACAGACAGTTTGTGGCACAGAACTCTTTCTAGAACGACAGACAGTTTGTGGCACAGAACCCTTTCTAGAACGACAGACAGTTTGTGGCACAGAACTCTTTCTAGAACGACAGACAGTTTGTGGCACAGAACTCTTTCTAGAACGACAGACAGTTTGTGGCACAGAACTCTTTCTAGAACGACAGACAGTTTGTGGCACAGAACTCTTTCTAGAACGACAGACAGTTTGTGGCACAGAACTCTTTCTAGAACGACAGACAGTTTGTGGCACAGAACTCTTTCTAGAACGACAGACAGTTTGTGGCACAGAACTCTTTCTAGAACGACAGACAGTTTGTGGCACAGAACTCTTTCTAGAACGACAGACAGTTTGTGGCACAGAACTCTTTCTAGAAAGACAGACAATTTGTGCACAGAACTCTTTCTAGAACGACACATTTTGTGGCACAGAACTATTTCTAGAACAACAGACAGTTTGTGGTAGAAAGAGCAGTACACTATTTCGATCGGGGATGATGTTACAATCTCTAAAAACAGAAAATGAATTGTCATAACTGTGCGGGGTTCACCTTTTCTCTCCATGGTGATATATTTGAAAATGTCCACATTTAATGACGAAACAGCAGCTGACTGTATTTAATGTCTGACAAATTTACCACCTTGTTTTCTTGGTGTTTGGCTGCGGTTGCTTCGTTGTCCATGACATTAATTAGGATACCTGGCTAAATAAATATTTGGGATCGATATTTGGGACAATCAGCATGTCGCGTACCTCGTCTCTTCCTTACATCATTTCCCCCCTCCCAAATAAAAAAATTTCTAAGATTATAGGATTTGTTAGAGTCGTGGTAATTCTACTGATCTTGTGTTTGTTGATCCTGTGTTTAGTTATGTCTGGGTTTCCCCTCACACGTCTGTCGCCTGTAATTACTCGGAATCGAAACGGTTTATTTTTCCTGCATATGTAACAAAATGGTAGTTTTCAAAACAGAAATCTGCAGTTCGTCGGCTATGAAATAATATGTAATTATATTGCACACGGATACATCATTCACTAAAATGTATACATAAAAGTAGATACAAGCAATTTATGACATTTAATCAGTTAATACTGCCCGGGCCATGAACTATCAGGTTGTGTAGATAAACTAGACTGAAGCGAGAGAGACCGCCACTAGACCATTGCTGGTGGCTCTTGTTGCAGCCATTACTTGACATAATTGTCAACAAAGTATATTTGGCTAGCGTAAACACTTCCAACAGAGCGATAACAACACTAGTGCATACTTTCTGAGACAGCAACGGTTACGTAGATGTCTCCGTTGTGTCACCGAGTACATCGTTTGTCCCGCTACGTGTCTCACCACGGTTTGTCAGTTATGTAACCCGTTGTCTAATGTTAGTAATTATTTAACTAGCCCTGTAAAGGGAGTCGGGGCATACTTGGCTGCTGTCTCTGTCCTGTCCTTGGGGTCTACAACAATGGCCTCGTATTGGTTAGTTTGTGATGTACACGTAAATTGTAGGACGTGAACATCCTTGCCAACTGTTCTGATGTGGCTAGTGTACGCCAGACAAATGGCATGTCTTCAGGCAGACCATTGGTGTGTTGTCTTCAGGCAGACCATTGGTGTGTTGTCTTCAGGCAGACCATTGGTGTGTTGTCTTCAGGCAGACCATTGGTGTGTTGTCTTCAGGCAGACCAAAGGCGTGTTGTCTTAAGGCAGACCAAAGGCGTGTTGTCTTCAGGCAGACCAATGGTGTGTTGTCTTCAGGCAGACCAATGACATGTTGTCTTAAGGCAGACGAAAGGTGTGTTGTCTTCAGGCAGACCAATGGCGTGTTTTCTTCAGGCAGACCAAAGGTGTGTTGTCTTCAGGCAGACCAATGGCATGTTGTCTTCAGGCAGACCAAATGTGTGTTGTCTTCAGGCAGACCAATGACATGTTGTCTTAAGGCAGACCAGTGGCGTGTTGTCTTCAGGCAGACGAATGGCGTGTTGTCTTAAGGCAGACCAATAGCGTGTTGTCTTCAGGCAGACGAATGGTATGTTGTCTTCAGGCAGACGAATGGTATGTTGTCTTCAGGCAGACCAATGGTATGTTGTCTTCAGGCAGACCAATGGTATGTTGTCTTAAGGCAGACGAATGGCGTGTTGTCTTCAGGCAGACCAATGGTATGTTGTCTTCAGCTGAACTATGTGTTGCTGTTTGTGGTATTGCCATCTCCCGGTACATGTCTGACTCGGCCTGGGGCGTGAGGATTTTTGGGATATTCTACAGTTTCAAATATGAAGTCCTGTCGTGTTTTTTACCATGTGCTCTTTGGGTAACAAAATGTTTATTTTACTCTGTGGGATATTATTATATTTGATGTTCCACCGGGCTACTACATGACTGGTGTTTTACCATGTGTAGCAAGTAGCAACCGTTCTTATACCTGCAGTGTTCCACTCGTGCAGACTTGTTCTTCTAAACATACGTTCTGCGAACTACCACACTAAGCTGGTAGTTATGGTTGTGACACGGACTCTATGGATTATGTTTGTGTATGTTGTGTGTGTGTGTGTGTATGCGTGCGTGTAATTGTTGTGATCAATCAACTCCTCTTTCAGACAAGACAGTCTTGGTGTAAATCCAATTTCCGTCATGATGTTCAAATTCTATGTAAATCCGTTTGTCACTAATATACAGTATACCGTATAACATTTCACCAGGTGATAATCTGTTTGGCTACAAAAATCACCAGATGTACAGTACCGGAAAATATTTACACACACCGGTTAGTGATTTTTGTGGTGGCATTTGGTGGATTTGTCAGATGTGAACTATTATTTCTGCTTTGGTCACTGTAATGTCAGCTGTTGAACTACAGAGGTGGACAACAGGGGACATACAGTGACCAATGCAGAAGTAATCATTCTCAGCTGACAAATCCACCATAAAAATCATAGTGTGTGTAGTTTGTGTCCAGTACTGAATGTATCAATACGATTTTGTTTTGTGAATTAGAAAAGTATCGATTCGCAAAAGCTATAAATAACAAGACTTCATTTTCTCAAACGGAAATAAAATGCAGCAAGTTTACATCATGTTTCATGTGAAATTACGACAACATTTACTCTTATTTAGAGTAAGTTGTACTCAGTTCCATGTTGTTGTTGTGTTGTTGTTTGGTCGTACACGATGTAACACTGTACTACGTACTCCGTGATTCCTCTTAAATACTTAACGACAGAAACACTGGGTATCATGGAACTTCCACGAGCGCTGGTGGTTTAGGGAATTTTATTTAAGGAATATTTGTAGCTATGAAATGATAATATGCGACATCGTAACTCTTATTAAACCTCGGTGTCATGTCATGGTTTCACGTAGACAGAACGCTGAAGCAGTAATCGATGTCTGGCAGGGTTCTCGTCGTCTTGTTTAATGATGTCTTACGTACGGTACTCGAGGAAACAGTGGGTTAATTTTGTGTAAAACCAGGGCTGGGGAAATCCTCTGTTGCCAATTGTGTGGCACACAGGCATGACCTGTGTGCTTAACTCGGGGGGGGGGGGTGTATGTTGTAATGTGTTCAAGCATGTCCCAGAAATAAGAAAGCTACTGGAGAGGAGGTCAAACGTGCCATCCTTGTGTCGATCGACGCGTCGGTGTCGATGTCGATTCTGTGGACTTGATGTAGAATATTGAGTTGTCTAATTTAAGATGCCGTACGCACAAGTTGTGGACGGTGGTGCAGTGCAGTGCATGTGTGCATCACATCGCGTCGTGTGAACACGTATGGACTGATTAATATATTATACTTTTACTAGTCAAGCATGTATAATAAAGGTTATAGACTGTGAATAAAGTGTACATGAACTGAAGACATGTTTGTCTTTCTCGTTGGATTTGGACAGCATTTCACGAAAACTGTGGGTTCATATGTAGACATAGAAAATAGACTTTTGAAAACTTTTTTGGCAGTTAAATTTTGGACCAGCCGATGCCATTTTGCTAACTCAAAACTGGGGCAGTTTAAAAAATGCATAAATCTCCAAAAAGTTGAATAGCAACGGTGGCCAGAAATACCCACAATGCATTGCCAATATGTTAATCCTTCAAGTTGAATGTGTTTCGAAAGTATCCTCCACCAGAGAGCAACTCTGGAATAGGACGATAATGTTTTGGGGTGGGTTTGGCCGACTTGAGGTGTCAGAACTCGGGCGGATTTGGCCGACTTGGGGTCTAAAGGGTTAAAGTGATAACATACTGAAAACTGTAAAAGGTAAGTTCTTACATAGTGCAGTATGTGACCCTCAGGATGGTTCAAAGCGCTCTACACTTTACTCCTGGAACACCTGTTCAACTGAACACCTCGGCTTCTCCAGGAAACGTCCAGCCACATGACACATTACGACCATTCATACACAAATATCCCCCGCTTTCTAAAGCCAGGTATTCATACAGCTACTCAGTGAATTGGAGCAATGCGGAGAAAAAACGTGCATGCTAATGTCTGACGCAGCAGCAGCAGCATAAGATTCGAACCCAGGTTTTGTTAGTGTGCGCAGCTCTAACCACTGCGCCACTGCGCCCCTACTGCAGAACTAGAAACATTCATTTTCCATTATAAGTGTTTAATATCCAGTCTCCTTGTTATGTACAGATTGCTGATTGTATGCTATATCGTCATAAGTTACTCTGTACCTGTACAGATGCCTGCTAGACTAGATATCAATATTTACATCCTCAGAACGTTCGTCGATATTTCGACACAACTCGCAAAAGTCCTGTCCCAAAACGACAGCAATGAAAGATTTCCTAACCAAACTTCCGAGCTTTCCATCTCGCTTTCCTGCTCCGTTAATTTTGAGAACAATAAAAACTGCATGTTTGCAGATGCATAAAATCTGAATGTACTGCTAAAATTATGTCTTAGAATTGACCAGTGGTGCCCCCTGTAGTCGAAGTTGTAGTTGGCGGTTCTCCTGCGATAGCCGCGCAATCTCTGTGCCGAGAGTGTCAATGTTTTCCTGCAAATGCCAACATCACGACAGCTGATGACTGAATACTTTGAAGATGTGTAGAAAGGAAATGACTGCATGTGTGTGTGGGCATGGTGTGCGTGCGTGCGTGCGTGCGTGCGTGCGTGCGTGCGTGCGTGCGTGCGTGCGTGCGTGCGTGCGTGCGTGCGTGCGTGCGTGCGTGCGTGTTGTAATATAATAAACAAAAATATATCTTGGCAAACATAAATTATTTGTCAAGACAATGTGACTGGTAAATCAATACCTACATCCTAAATTCCGTCTCCAGTCCTCTCGTCCCCTCCTTTTCCCCCTCCCTCATCCCTCCCACATTCAACCTACCACACTCCTCCCTCTGTCCTCCAGCCCTTCCTCCCTGTCTACATATTACAAACAAATCCTTCTGGGTCTCTCTGTCAACCCATCCACTATTCTCCTTCACAGTCCATCTCTCTCCCTCCCTCTCTCTCTCCCTCCCTCCCTCCCTCTGTCACTCACCCTCTCTTTCACTTACCCTCTCCTACCACTTTCACTCCCTCTCTATCTCTCTCACTCACTTTCACTCACACTATATCTCTCACTCACTTTCACTCATACTCTATCTATCTCACTCACTTTCACTCACTCTATCTCTCTCACTCACTTTCACTCACACTATATCTCTCACTCACTTTCACTCATACTCTATCTATCTCACACACTTTCACTCACTCTCTATCTCTCTCACTCACTTTCACTCACTATCTCTCTCACTCACTTTCACTCACTCTCTATCTCTCTCACTCACTTTCACTCATACTCTATCTCTCTCACTCAGTTTCACTCTCTCTATCTCACTCACTCACTTTCACTCACTCTCTATCTCTCTCACTCACTTTCACTCACTCTCTATCTCTCTCACTCACTTTCATTTAACTCATACTCTATCTCTCTGGATCACTTTCAACTACACTCGGCTATCTCAAACTCACTCACATGTACACATACACCATCATACACAAATACCCCTTTCTAAACTCAGTATTCATACACACTCATAATTGACATCGAAAAAACTCATTAATGTCTACCAGCACAGCAGTAATTCACCAGTTTTGTTTGTCACTCTACCACTCCACTGCCCCCTACTAAAACTGAAACATTCATTTTCCATTAAAGTGTTTAATATCCAGTCTCCTGTTTGTCAGTTGCTATTGTATCTTTTCTCATATTTCCCCTGACGTGCTGCTAGCTAGTATCAATATTTACATCTAAACTTTCGTCATATTTCACAAAACTCGCAAATCTGCCCAAACGACACAATGAAAGATTTCAAACCCTTCCGATTTCACTCGCTTTCCTCTCTTAAATTTCAAAAACTCATTTTGCAGTGCATAATCTAATGTCTGCTAAATTATTTTTAAATTGACATCCCCCTGTATCTTTGGGCTCTCCTCGATCCCAACTCTGTCCCAGATGTCAATGTTTCTGAAATCCCCTCACGACAGCTGATGACTGAATGCTTTAGTGTGTAAAAAATGACTCAGTGTCACTCACTGCTCATCTCACTTACTTCTCGCTGCGCTCTCATCGTGCGTCTGCACTGCACTTTGAATATAATAAACAAAATATATCTTCAAACTCATCATTTGTCACAATTCTAATCTACCTACTCCTTTCCCACTCCATCTATCTCTCTCCCCCCTTTTTTCCCCTCCCTCATCCCCCCCACTTCAACTCACTTTCCTCACTCTATCCTCCACTTCCTTTCACTCTTTACAACTACCCTCTCACTTTAAACTCATACTCTATTTTCACCCCACTTTCCCTCCCTCTCTATTTCCCTCCCTTTCACTCACCCTATCTTTCACTTACTCTCTCCCACCACTTTCACTCACTCTCTCCCTCTCTTCGCTCACTTTCACTCACTCTCTATCTCTCTCACTCACTTTCACTCACTCTTATCTCTCTCATTTTCACTCATACTCTATCTCTCTCACTCACTTTCACTCACTCTCAATCTCACTCACTTTCACTCACTCTTCTCACTCACTTTCACTCACACTCTATCTCTCTCACTCACTTTCACTCACTCTATCTCACTCACTTTCACTCACTCTCTATCTCTCTCACTCACTTTCACTCACTCTATCTCACTCACTCACTTTCCCTCACTCTATCTCACTCACTTTCACTCACTCTCTATCTCACTCACTTTCACTCACTCTCTCACTCACTTTCACTCACTCTATCTCACTCACTTTCACTCACTCTCTATCTCACTCACTTTCACTCACACTATCTCTCACTCACTTTCACTCACACTCTATCTCCACTCACTTTCACTCACTCTCTATCTCACTCACTCACTTTCACTCACACTCTATCTCATTCACTTTCACTCACTCTCTACCTCACTCACTTTCACTCAGTCTCTATCTCTCTCACTCACTTTCACTCACACTCTATCTCTCTCACTCACTTTCACTCACTCTATCTCACTCACTTTCACTCACTCTCTATCTCACTCACTTTCACTCACTCTATCTCACTCATTTTCACTTTCACTCCCCATTTTCCTATCTATCTCACTCACTTTCACTCACTCTCTATCTCACTCACTCACTTTCACTCACTTTATCTCACTCACTTTCACTCACTCTCTATCTCACTCACTTTCACTCACTCTATCTCTCACTCACTTTCACTCACTCTCTATCTCCTCACTCACTTTCACTCACTCTCTATCTCACTCACTCACTCACTTTCACTCACTCTCTATCTCATTCACTTTCACTCTCAGTCAGTTCCTCTCTGTCCATCCTCTCCCCCTCCCCCTCCGTCCCTACCTTCAGCGTGATGTTCTTCAGGAGTACGTCCTCCACCACGGCCTGCAGCTTCCTGTTGATCTCGAGCGACAAGTCAAGTGTGAGAGCGCCATCTTGTGAGTGACTGCTGAACACCGACGCCATAATACCGCCGTGCCGAGACAACAGCGCCTGCCAACCAAAGGGGAGCGTGTCAACGGCCATGTAGCTGGGAAATAAACAGTGACCAGGGGTGGTTTCAAAATTGCACAATGTCAAAAACATGTTATTTCCTTCAACCAATTCAGTGAGTGTTATGGACACCGATACGCGACGTGGAACAATTTTGAACAATCCATGATGTCTGTCAATGGTCCTGGATACGACAGACGTGACACAGTTGTGTGGACATTACCCATAATGCACCCTAGTCATGATATCCATAATAGTAACAACGTTCATTAATAAACGTTTCACTCAGGTTGGTGGCGCCAGTGTACAAATATATTTCCTTGTGTTGCATGGTGACGTCCACCGCACCCCACGCCCACCCAGCCCAACCCTACATAATATAGCACATCCTGGCGAATTTATGAACTTCCAAAATATCTGATCGTTTTATTTCCACACATTATATATATATATATATATATATATATATATATATATATATATATATATATATTATTGTTTGTATATTTTACGAAGTTGCAAAGATAACTTTTGAAATGCAGGACTCTACATCTATGTTATTGCTGTAATATAAAAATTACAAAATTTTAAGAGAGTGAAAACTTATTTGTTTTAAAACCACAATGTGTTTCCATGGATACACTGAGCTAGATATTAAACAACAACAGATAAAAGAAGTATCTCATAGACAGACGTGTTTACCAACTTATATATGCCCGAGATTCCAAATAAATGCACAAAAACAATATGTTTTTAATAAAACATTAATATTGACTCTTACTGGTTACATGGGTTGATAATTAGTGAAAACAGGTCTTCCATATGTTAGACCGCAAAAACGAAAATGAAACAAAAAAAATTTCTTGAACATTAAAAACAAACAAAACATGATCACACTTGGGAATAAAATCATGATTGCCAAAAACAACAGGTGACATTGCAAACAATGCCCAATTAACAATTGGATCGGTTCACACAATGGAACATGCAACAGACAGGAATATTTATGATCCCAGAAATATTCTACGACAACACGACCAAGTTGAAACCTCCACTCTTCAAGCACACCCAGGTAAGCTCGGCGTGCAAAGTGTGAGTTGTCGGGAATGAAAATGTTAACATACACGCACGTACACATGCATGCACATGCTGGCCGCATTATAGTATAACTAATAAGAAGTGTACAATGTTTTCATCCAAACGTAAATACAGCCTATAATTAAATAATGTTGACATATTTGAGAACTGTAGTTTTCATAATTAAGAAAAAAGCAGTGAAACTATTCAACGTTGACATGAGGAATGCAAATGTGAGGAACCAAAAATAAAATAATGTCATGAGGAAATAAAATATGAGAAACTAGTCGGCCTCAACTTGCAATACAACCAAATAAGCCAGCCTATTACAAGCCTACGAAATACAAGTTCTTTCCATCACCTGTAAAAACACTTACTGGGATAAAAACATGACAATGAAGGAAGGGAAGGAGGGTGGGAAGAAAGAGAGAGGTTTACCTTCATTTCCTCCCTATGTTTGCGTGACTAGAAACAAGGAAAAGCCGTTCCATCAATAAGCTCCATCAAGGGACGAAAATTATATGGTCAAATTCCCACCACAAAGTCGTCAAATTGATGACAAATAATATACTACGTCCCCTTGCACAGGCATCAGAAACAACACAGCGCATCTCGGTGAGAGACGGATGGTGAAAGTGCGTGAACAGTAAATCCTTATAATAGATGGTTTATTTTTTTAAATTGAAAGGAATTAAAATAAATTAAAATACTGTATATACAAAATTCCAAGAATTAGACAAATCCAATTGGGACGTACATGTCTGACATGTACACGTATACATAACATACACAATAAATCTCTGAACTATTTTCTCTTTATTAGTTTTCCTTGGATTAGAAGCAATCCCGCTAATCTCTGGAGGTAGGTGCTGCCACCTGGTGATAAGTAAGGCTAACCAATGCCTCTAGGACTTCGATTGGCCTACTCGAGTTACTCGCATAATCCTAATGTGGTATCCGGTTTATGGTAATTTACACTGATCACGGAGATAAACCCCTTATGTAAATAAATTAAATAAAGTAATCAGTTGTTCAGTGTGTAAATTGTGATGTTCATCTTTTTGGTTTTTAAAAGTAATATGGGGGTGAATGTGGTGACTTTTTTATTTAAATGATTGCGTCATGTGATGTTTCATTAATTTCTTGTGCTGTAGGGGCCTACGTTCCCTATTGGCTGTCGTGGCTAATGATGTCAATTACTCAAGTGATTCCTCTCCAAACCACGATTGCATCAGGTAGCGGCCTTAAAGATTGACCTTGTTTATCTAGGTCAAGAAGGGTCACGTGAACATGTGATCGTGGATGTTCGATTGGTAGCCGCGTTACTCCGGTTACTCGCATAGCCAATCAAAGTCGGCCGAGGTGTTTATTGCTGAGGGGTCTGATTGAAATGAGTTCACACATCCTCATCCACCAGGTGTCGCTGCTGTATATGTCAGTGTCAGCTAATCTAACAGAGATTTTGATGGAAAAACAAGACTACGACAGATTGGCCATTTTCAATGAGTGCGCAGAGTTTGGAATGTTTTATTGTATATGCACGATCAGTTTTCGCTGCAGCGGAGAGTTTACCTTGTTGACATCCATGGAGGCTGGGGCCAAGTACCCCGCATCTTCCCGCAACACGTAGCTCTGGATGATTCTACGAGAGAAATATAGACGACATATTTTACACCAGAGGCCGGATATAAAAGTTAAGATAAATATCACCTCTTACATTGTGCTATCCAATTAATAGGGCTGCAGTAATTGCTTTACCCTTCAAGTTCACTGTCCTTACTAAGTTCACACTCCTTACACTTCAAGTTCACTCTCCTTAACTTCAAGTTCACTCTCCTTACACTTCAAGTTCACTCTCCTTACACTTCAAGTTCACTCTCCTTACACTTCAAGTTCACTCTCCTTACACTTCAAGTTCACTCTCCTTACACTTCAAGTTCACTCTCCTTACACTTCAAGTTCACTCTCCTTACACTTCAAGTTCACTCTCCTTACACTTCAAGTTCACTCTCCTTACACTTCAAGTTCACTCTCCTTACACTTCAAGTTCACTCTACTTACACTTCAAGTTCACTCTACTTATACTTCAAGTTCACTCTAAAAACACTTGCCCAAAGTTTTAACATCACAACACAGGATTCGAACCCGAGTCCTCTTAGTCGAGAGTCCAAAGCTCTACACCTGAGCCACTATGCTACTTACAAATTAAGAACTAATACCACCACAATGTGTCTTGCTTTTGGGTCAGTTTTGTAAAATCTAACTAACGATCTAAACCATAGCATCTTGTCACCACTACGAGTAACATGGGAGCAACTATCACAGTCGTCACAGACTATCGTTTTCACTGACCTTGTTTTTTTCTGGACCTCGCGTATGAGCCTCTGAATGTGGTCCTCCATAAACTCAATCTTCTCATTCTTGCGCGCGTGTGACTTCTGTAGTCGCACAATCTTCTCGAGCAACATCTGCTTGTCGATCTCAATCACTTCGACAAACGGCTCCTCCTAGTGGCACAACGGCAAACCATTTTGGACACGCCACTAGAAATACTGACCTCGGTGGCACTACCGAAATTTGGAAGAGATTCCTTAAATTTTACTGCGGATTCTGTTGCATGATGGACGCTCCATAACCATAATGATAGTAAGACGTAAACATCTGTTGTGCCTAAATCTTGGAAACCAAACTCATATCAAGACATTAGGTTGATCAATTTCAGAGTTGATAAATATTTTTATGGTGTAAGGTTATAAAGATATATTTTTAAATGACGGTGGGATTGTGCAATATTTTCTGGTTATCTAACATTAAATGTAAACACATTCCAAAGAGTAGGTGCAGATAGCCCTGGATATTTTAATATAAACAAAAAAAGTAAATCAGTGAGATTATTGACACTGGATAGGTTTTCTTACAGGTGTAAGCAATGAATGCAAATATGATGATAGCTTAAATGATATGTGATTGTACAGATCTTACAGATGATACACCATTGAACGGGAATCCAATGCAGACTTTAGAACTCATTATGTTTGTGAAATAGTCACTGAATGGAGTGGTGTTAGCGTTGTGTTGATTAATGGAGTTTGTCAATGACTATCAATTCATGCTTTCACTCAATTAATTTTTGCACATTAATGTGTGATTGATGAGCATTTTGATTGCCTAACAAAGTAGCTTTCACTGAAAAATGTACGATTATTTATTGAATGGAAAAAACATGTTTCACGAAAATCTGTGCAAAAGACAAGTTTGGATACCTCGCTGTACCAGAATAGCACAACAAATAAAATGTGTCGACACTGTAGCACTGGTAATGTTCTCGTGGCAATTATTATGCATGACAACGGTCATTGATGTATCATACAAGTAATGACACTAAGAATTCAACCATTTCCCATAATTTCCCCTGCAAACCAACTACACAACCATAGATTCGGTTGGTTAAACCAGTGATCAGCAATGAAAACCATCCCACAAAAGACAACATTTGCCTATGCTGACATTCACAAGTGTTTGTGGGGATTACCTGAGGGGGTGGAGGGGGGGTGGGTTCCTGGCTGGATGCCCTTGAGTTGGGGGCATGGGGCTGCTGGTTCGACACAGTGTCAAGTGATCCGTTGGAACTGGCATTTGACCCGATTGAGTCGTGGTCGCCATGGCGATGTTCGTACGTCTCGAGACGTTTCTTGACTTGTTGGAACTGTCGCATGACATCCTGCCGGAGACACAGTGACACAGTGACACAGTGACAATGGAGTGGTAAGTAATAATAATAATAAAGCTTTATTTGCCATTTTCATCAATGTACGTTGCATGTTAAATCGGAATGTATTCTGGCATTTGAATCGTGTAGTGGCTATACACAATAAAACGAAATACAACATATAATTATATATATATATAATATATATATATATATATATATATATATAATATATATATATATATATTCTAACAAAATATATATGTTCTAACAAAATATATATGTATCAAAATAAATAAACATATATATATATAAATATATTATAAACATATATATGTATATGTTATATATATATATATATATATATATATATATATATTATATATATATATATATAATTTTAATACCATAAACATTATTATTCTGAGCAAATAAATAAATAAATATCTAAGATGTCCTTTAACATGACACATTATCTATTTAATAATAATTATGTTAACCTAATAAATAAAAAATAGAGAAACATTATATATCTAAAATGTCCTTTCAACTGAAACAAAATCTATTTAAAAATTATTATGTTAAGTTAATAAATAAATAAATATTATGTCATTAAAATTATTAAAATATTAAAAATTATCATAAGCTAAAATTTCACAAAAGAAGATTTTATATTCAGCACTATTGGTCCATTATTCGAAAACAGATACACCCCCGATGTGCGACCCGACCCGACCCGACCCGACCCGGCCCGGCCCGGCCCGACCCAGATGACGGAAGAAGAAGAAACTATGTATAAACACACAAACTCTATACGGTGATGTACAGATGATGTGTTGAAGTACAAATTGTGTTTGAGAACAGGCGACGTTTTGAAGTCAAACATGCCTTAAGGTGAAAATAACATGTTCAAGTATAAAAGCAACGTTTTGAAGTCAACTTTACGCTTTAAAGTAAAAACGGTGTTTTGTGAGAAATCACATGCTGAAGTATAAACTAAATGTTCAAATATAAATTATTTCTTCAAGTAAAATATGTGGATTGAAGTGAAAACGATGTGTTGACAGGTAGACGATGACACATAACAGATGTGTTGACATAAACATCATGTGACACAGAACTGACCCTTTCTACAATTTCAAGTGTGGATGACTAGTTGTTGATCGGATGCAACATAACAGACTGCTTTTTATCACATTTGCTCAATATGACTGCATATATATAATTCTCACACGTACCATATAACACTTAATTGCCGTTTTAATTAGGAACTTTGTGAAATGAAACTACCATCCCAAGATATTCTGGGCCACAAAACACAGTGTTACTCTGTCATGTGACTCACCTTGATATTGGCCGCGTGACGTCTCTTCAGGGTTCGATTCTCGTCCTTCTCATCACCTAATTGGGTCATCAACTCATCAACTGAAAGTCACATGACCATAGTAAGAATCTTCAAACCTCATGCACTAGGGTACGTCACTGAGAGTACCTGACAGGTGAACTTGAAGAAATAGGCAACGTTACGCTATTATTATCATTACCTGGATTAATTTGTAAAGTGTATCTGCGTTAAACTTATTTAATGCTAAATAAATTGGTTCACAAAGGTAACGTATTACAAATATAATGTACACATTTCATAAATGGATGGTCACATGCATAGGTGTTAAAACACTTTTGCACAATAAATGTCTATGTTTTATTACAGTCAATATTTATATAAAAAAGTAGCACCATCACTGTGTAGTCGGTATTCTAAAAACTTAAATCATTATTAGAATGTGCACTAGGTGGCACCACTGAGATGCAGTGTTGCCATTGAAATGAGTGAGGTTTATGAGATCTGATCTGATGACACTCAAGTACGTCACTGTGCTGATCTTTAATTTATGACAGTTGTCATCTACAAAATAGATGTTGACGTATAAACATGAAAAAATATTTATGATCACATATTAACGTGGTATCAGACAGACAGCCATGAAGTTCCTGAGTCTTGGCAAATCGTGGATTTGTTGCTGCACCATTTAATCAATCATCTGCCTGAAGATAGGCTACCTTTAGTACCATTTTGATTTAGAGGTTCTGTGCTACTGGTCAAATCAACTTAGTTTTGTGTTCAACTTATCTTTTATTGATTTGAATGATGATGATGAATGAATGTTTTTATTTTTTACGCAGTCAAAATTATATTAAAAAAAGTAATAAATAAACAAGTAAAAACAAATAGTAAAAATAAAAATAATAAAAATCTTGCACAAGGTCATATACAACTAGACACATGAAATTTAGTATTAATATATATATATATATATATATATATATTATATATATATATTAAATGATAAGTTAATAAACAAAATGTTTTACTTATTTAACATATTTATTTAGCTCACATTTGTGTAAATGCTTTAAATTAAACCGGTAGCACCTTTAACAGAGAGTAAACTCTACCTTGTTTCTCTTTGATGGTGAGTTTGGATGCGAGAGAATTATTCTCTGTCTTCCTTTCTTCTTTTTCCTGAGCCAGTTCATTCTCCTATAATCCGAGGGAAACAGACGTGTTTGTGTTTAAGTTTCATCCTACAGGAATTTTACAAGACTTGTCATAGAGGATGAAGGAACTTCATTGCGTTACTGCAGGTAAATGTCATTTATAAATTAAATTCCATGTGGGAGGCGAATAATTTAAGACAAAGTAACCATGCTGATCTACAACCTACAACATTATGTTAGATAAACAATTTTATATATATATATATATATATATATATATATATATATACAACATATATATATATATATATATATATATATAATACATACATATATATTTGCATTCAACGGGGTTGAGAAATTGAACGGCAACATTAATGCAGGAAGAAAATAGCCAGCAGTAATCAGAATCTGGCAAATATATTGATTTATTTTTAAATGCTATTCTGCAGGGTGCTAGCAGGCTGAGGTTTAAATGACACTGAAGCATATAGTTCTAAACACGTGTAGTTCCACACGCTGGTGGTGGTGGTTTGTGAGTGTCATGTTCACTTACAAGATGGTCGACCCTGTCCTGCAACTCCACACTTCTCGCACGCAGCTTTTCATGTTCCTCCCTCAGTGAATCAAGCTGGAAAAAACAGTGGAGCCATGTGTCAATACAATGACACACAAACACAACCTTATATACAAACAAACATACATACAGTGTGAATAAACATGGCCTCCACAGCAAGATGAGCAATTGCTCTTGCTCTCAACATAGAGCACAGTGGCTCAGGGGTAGAGCTTTGGACTCTCGACTATGAGAACTATGCACTGTATAAAACTAACCCTCTAGTGTTCATGCCAATCACTCATCTAAGGAGCAATTTATCGCTCACGTTAGCTGCTAGAATTGCAGGACCCTGCAGAATTTCCAAAATCTAAAGTTCATCAGTTTGCTTATCGCTGAACAGGATTGCTGCGATATCGGCTGAACATCAAGTGTAGCCATAACAGTAATAAATAAAAAAAGGGTCATCATTGTGTCTCCGTCACACACAGGGTCTGTGTTTGGGCTTATGACAGTTAAAAATATAAAGTAATCAGCTGTGTGAGTGTATAGGTGTCAGTCTCTGTACCATCGTCACTAGTACTTCCTGTGTCAGTTCAAGTATGAGCATGTCACTTTACAAGTTTGGCCACACTGGACGAGGTATCATCAGAGAGACGAACATGAACGCCATCACGTGTATAAAAGGAAAACTAATAATCTTTTTGCCAAAATTAATATGTAAATTTGTTTTTCAAATGTGATGCACTACATGCATGCACACACGCACGCACGCACACACGCACCACCACACACACGCACGCACGCACGCACCCATCACCCACACCACACCAATACACACACACCCACACCACACCCACACAAAACACACACACACACACACACACACACACACACACACACACACACACACACACACAACACACACACACACACACACACACACACACAAACACACAACACACACAACACACAACACACACACACCCAAATACACCGACTCTGCGCGCTTCACCTACCGCACTGTTGAGCGTGATGTTTTCTGACTGGACGCGCGCATTTTTATCCGAGATCTTCTGGGTAAATTGAAGATGCTCCATTTCACGAATGCCACATGACTCCATGTTCGCCTGCAAGTCTGTAAACACACGTCCACACCCACACACACTCACTCACCAACCCACCCACCCTCCCACCCACCCCCAAATACACCGACTCTGCGTACATCACCTACCGCACTGTTGAGCGTGATGTTTTCTGACTGGACGCGCGCATTTTTATCCGAGATCTTCTGGGTAAATTCAAGATGCTCCATTTCACGAATGCCACAAGACTCCATGTTCGCCTGCAAGTCTGTATTCGACTCCTCGAGCATTGTGACTTGTTCCTTCAGCTCTTTCACTGTTGCCTGCTCACTGCAAAACACATCAAACTGCCACGTGACAGACGTCTGGGACAACAGCCATGGTTAAAGGGAAACAAAATAACTCGGGATGAGTCCCATTTTGTCAGCAGTCTTGGATAACAATTCATGAATTTTTTTAAATAAACAAATGGTGTGATATCGTTTAATGTAGTAATAAAAGTTGAGATTATATTGATTCACAGCGGCAATGGTGCCTTTGTTGCCTATAAACGAAGCTTGAAAGGATATTTGAGCAATTTAACCTCCAAAAACGGCACCAAAGAAATAGTGATTATTATCATTATTAATCAAGAACCATGTATATATGAAACATGCTTTTATGTCAGGTTTGCATTTTTACTATTTCTAGTCACACTAAGGGTTTAAAAAGAATTAAAATATTGCATAAAGTGTACCTGTATGCATGTTAGTAGTAACAAACTCACTCTAATAGTTGTTGTTCTATATTCTCCAGCTCCTGTAGTCTCTCTTTCATTGTGTGGTTTGTGTGTTTCTGGGCTTGCAACGTTTCACGGAACTTATCCAGTGTCTGTTCTTGAACCAAACGCTCAGTCTCTTGGCACTGTACCTGTTTCACACAAATGGAAATATTCCAGCCATCTTGTTTGGTGGTTCACCAACTCTGCCAGTTTATGTCTTACGCGACACACAAAGCCATAAAAAATACTTTTAAAAACTGTTATGGTAATTTCTGACTTCTTCACAAAAAATAAGCAAATAATAAATTATATATCTAGATTTATTAAACTTATTTACATGAATAAATTATTTGTCCTGGTTTATCCATCTTGTGGCACCAGTTGGAATTATGTCAGACAACTTTTTTATCGGTGCTGTTTACACTAAACTCAAGATACACCAGACATACCAGCAATCATCACCCCAAACACACATTCAAACAAACAAACAAACAAACAAATGCACTTAATAAGCTGTAAACAATATTTGCAACTTGAATACTGTGCCTGTCAAATTTCAGCACAAAAAATATTCAAAATATAGACAGTTGTTATAGTCGCACACTGGAGGAATGCAGACCAAGGTGCCTTTAAAGTTGGCTGTTTCCCACACACCTGACTGAAAATGGGACAAAGTACAACAGGCTCAGTGAATTACCTGCTAATAATTACTACTATACTAAGGATGATGCTGTCACATCCTACATTCTGTTCTGTGAATGAACACTAAGACCAAAACATCCGACTAACATGTGTTTGGACCTCGGCAATTCAACCGGAAAGATTGACCTCTGACCTTGTCTTTGTACGTGTGCAGTTCCTCCAATAGTTCGCTGTGTTTCACCTTTAGATGGTTCAATTCAGTGCTCATGAGACGATTTTGCTGCAAAATGACAGAATCTTATTTTTCATTGACAATAAGGATGGGACGAATCTGGAATTTCATTTGAATCGAATATCGAATTGACACCGCGAGTTTATATTGTGAAGTGTATTTGTTTAAATAATGTTAGTGATTTTATTTTGCAACCTAATGTTTGTATACATATAAGATAAGATATGTGAGGAGTAGTTTAGCGGTTGTAGTTTTTTCATAGTAAGATCACCCGGGACCTATTTTGTGGCGGAGGTCATGAAGGAAAATAATCAAGCGATATTCGTTTATACAGCAGCAAATTTTCGAATTTTGAATCGAATCGAATAGCAGAAAAACATTCGAATATTCAAACACGAATCGAATATTCGTTCCATCCTTAACTGATGCGTCATGGAAGTTAACAGCACAAGATGACTGCTATAACGAGTGAATAGAAGTATCCAATCAATAACTTAAACAACAGACAAAATATTCAATCAGTTATACAAATCACGAGGCAAGTAAATATGAATATAAAATACATGAACTAAATATAAAATATCTTGAAATTCGCCCTCAGTGGGTGACGGAGTAGCATAAATAATCATCATTGTCCAATTAGTTGCGCTTCTCTATCTTGGGTGATTTGTGACTAACATTTTGTACAAGGGTAACATGTAACACATGTGGAATACCAGAAGATCTGCGACTGATACAGAGCGTGGACACATTTAAATCTCGCCTCAAAACACACTACTTTAAATTCGCTTTTAATGTTTAGTCATCATATTTTTTTTATTTAGTTGTTATACCACACATGTATATATTATTTGGAAATTGTAATTGAAACTAATAATGTATTATTGTAGTCACATATTATTTATTAATTAACCAATACATGACTACCCATATACAATATTATATATATATATATATATATATATATATATATATATATATATATATATACGTGTATATATATATATACACATGTATATATATATATATAATTTTTACTACATTGATACATAATATAATTTATGTGTAACTTTTTATTTATTTTAGTCCCTTTAGTTCAGCTCTGTACAACAATGCACAAGTTATATGTATTTGGTATGTATGTACCCGGGTATATTTATTTATATATTTTAGATGTATTATTATTTTATATCTAAGTTACTTGTTATATTTTATTGAATACTGTAAACACTTCTGAACAGAGATCGAGAGGTCTTCTTTGGTTTTCAATGTATAAATAAAGTTATCATTATTACAGTGTCTACCTCCTGTTCACTGGCTTTGTCCAACTTGAGCTTCTGAAGCAACTCCTCCTTCGCCCTCAGTTGTGTGTCCAGACTGTTGGACTTGATCTCCTCAGAGTCCTGCAACATGTGATATGATGTCAAGACTTAGCCAAATTCAAGAAGTTATAACGGTATTTAACGAGACTAAACAAGACTAAATAATATTTCACAAGACAACCGGATTTAACAAGATTTAAACTTACCCTGGATAACAATCGAGCATGAAAGTCTAAGTCAAGCTACCATGTTCATATATATATATATATATATATATATATATATATATATATACATATATATATATATATATATATATATATATATATATACAGTATATATATATATATATATACATATATATATATATATATATATATATATATATATGTATATATACATACAAACATATATATATATATATGTATATATATATATATATATATATAGACATAGACATAGACATAGACATAGACATAGACATACATATATATATATATCAATCAGGTATTTCTTGATATTATTTTAGGGTGGTGTAGGGACCACAACACCTACACCCATGGTGTAGGGACCACAACACCTACGCCGCCATGGTGTAGGGACCACAACACCTACACAACCATAGTGTAGGGACCACAACACCTACACAACCATGGTGTAGGGACCAAAACACCTACACGACCATGGTGTAGGGACCACAACACCTACACAACCATGGTGTAGGGACCACAACACCTACACAACCACGGTGTAGGGACCACAACACCTACACTGCCATGGTGTAGGGACCACAACACCTACACCGCCATGGTGTAGGGACCACAACACCTACACAACCATGGTGTAGGGACCACAACACCTACACAACTATGGTGTAGGGACCACAACACCTACACAACCATGGTGTAGGGACCACAACACCTACACAACTATGGTGTAGGGACCAAAACACCTACACGACCATGGCGTAGGGACCACAACACCTACACAACCATGGTGTAGGGACCACAACACCTACACAACCACGGTGTAGGGACCACAACACCTACACTGCCATGGTGTAGGGACCACAACACATACACAACCATGGTGTAGGGACCACAACACCCACACAACCATGGTGTAGGGACCACAACACCTACACAACCATGGTGTAGGGATCACAACACCTACACAACCATGGTGTAGGGACCACAACACCTACACCGCCATGGTGTAGGGACCACAACACCTACACAACCATGGTGTAGGGACCACAACACCTACACAACCATAGTGTAGGGACCACAACACCTACACCGCCATGGTGTAGGGACCACAACACCTACACAACCATGGTGTAGGGACCACAACACCTACACAACCATGGTGTAGGGACCACAACACCTACACCGCCATGGTGTAGGGACCACAACACCTACACTGCCATGGTGTAGGGACCACAACACCTACACCGCCATGATGTAGGGACCACAACACCTACACAACCATGGTGTAGGGACCACAACACCTACACCGCCATGGTGTAGGGACCACAACACCTACACAACCATGGTGTAGGGACCAAACACCTACACAACCATGGTGTAGGGACCACAACACCTACACAACCATGGTGTAGGGACCACAACACCTACACAACCATGGTGTAGGGACCACAACACCTACACAACCATGGTGTAGGGACCAAACACCTACACAACCATGGTGTAGGGACCACAACACCTACACAACCATGTGTAGGGACCAAAACACCTACACAACCATGGTGTAGGGACCACAACACCTACACTGCCATGGTGTAGGGACCACAACACCTACACCGCCATGGTGTAGGGACCACAACACCTACACTGCCATGGTGTAGGGACCACAACACCTACACAACCATGGTGTAGGGACCACAACACCTACACAACCATGGTGTAGGGACCAAAACACCTACACAACCATGGTGTAGGGACCACAACACCTACACAACCATGGTGTAGGGACCAAAACACCTACACAACCATGGTGTAGGGACCACAACACCTACACTGCCATGGTGTAGGGACCACAACACCTACACAACCATGGTGTAGGGACCACAACACCTACACAACCATGGTGTAGGGACCAAAACACCTACACAACCATGGTGTAGGGACCACAACACCTACACTGCCATGGTGTAGGGACCACAACATCTACACAACCATGGTGTAGGGACCAAAACACCTACACAACCATGGTGTAGGGACCAAAACACCTACACAACCATGGTGTAGGGACCACAACACCTACACCCCATGGTGTAGGGACCTCAACACCTACACAACCATGGTGTAGGGACCACAACACCTACACAACCATGGTGTAGGGACCACAACACCTACACAACCATGGTGTAGGGACCACAACACCTACACAACCATGGTGTAGGGACCACAACACCTACACAACCATGGTGTAGGGACCACAACACCTACACAACCATGGTGTAGGGACCACAACACCTACACAACCATGGTGTAGGGACCAAAACACCTACACAACCATGGTGTAGGGACCACAACACCTACACAACCATAGTGTAGGGACCACAACACCTACACAACCATGGTGTAGGGACCAAAACACCTACACAACCATGGTGTAGGGACCACAACACCTACACAACCATGGTGTAGGGACCAAAACACCTACACAACCATGGTGTAGGGACCACAACACCTACACAACCATGGTGTAGGGACCACAACACCTACACAACCATGGTGTAGGGACCAAAACACCTACACAACCATGGTGTAGGGACCACAACACCTACACAACCATAGTGTAGGGACCACAACACCTACACAACCATGGTGTAGGGACCAAAACACCTACACAACCATGGTGTAGGGACCACAACACCTACACAACCATGGTGTAGGGACCAAAATCACCTACAAAAATTTAACACAATACCTACACCCATGTGTGGGTGTTTATAATACCTACACCCATGGTGTAGGGACCATAATACCTACACTGCCATGGTGTAGGGACCACAACACCTAAAACATGTTAGGAAAACATACACATGACATGGTTATGACCATAATTCACACATGTGTAATACAAATATAATTTAGGCCAACTTTTCATTTATTATCCATAGTTCAGTTCTGTACAACAATGCACCAGTTATATGTATTTGGTATGTATGTACCCGGGATATTTATTTATATATTTAGATGTATTATTATTTTATATCTAAGTTACTTGTTATATTTTATTGAATACTGTAAACACTTCTGAACAGAGATTGAGAGGTCTTTGGTTTTCAATGTATAAATAAAGTCATCATTATTACAGTGTCTACCTCCTGTTCACTGGCTTTGTCCAACTTGAGCTTCTGAAGCAACTCCTCCTTCGCCCTCAGTTGTGTGTCCAGACTGTTGGACTTGATCTCCTCAGAGTCCTGCAACATGTGATAAGATGTAACAAGGTTAGTCAAGACTTAGCCAAATTCAAGAAGCTATAACAGTATTTAACGAGACTAAACAAGACTAAATAATATTTCACAAGACAACCGGATTTAACAAGATTTAAACTTACCCTGGATAACAAATCGAGCATAAAGTCTAGAGCCAAACACCTATCACGCATGGTGTATACATATATACATATATATATATGGTATATATATATATATATATATACATATATAGACATATATATATATATATGGTGTATATATATATATGTATATATATGGTATACATATATATATATATATATGTGTATATATATACATACAATACCTATGCTAGACATACATACAACATGGTATTTCTTGATATTATTTTAGGACACCTACACCACAATGGTGTAGGGACCACAACACCTACACCGCCATGGTGTAGGGACCACAACACCTACACCACAATGGTGTAGGGACCACAACAACTACACTACAATGGTGTAGGGACCACAACACCTACACCGCCATGGTGTAGGGACCACAACACCTACACAACCATGGTGTAGGGACCACAACACCTACACAACCATGGTGTAGGGACCACAACACCTACACAACCATGGTGTAGGGACCACAACACCTACACAACCATGGTGTAGGGACCACAACACCTACACAACCATGGTGTAGGGACCACAACACCTACACAACCATGGTGTAGGGACCACAACACCTACACAACCATGGTGTAGGGACCACAACACCTACACAACCATGGTGTAGGGACCACAACACCTACACAACCATGGTGTAGGGACCACAACACCTACACAACCATGGTGTAGGGACCACAACACCTACACAACCATGGTGTAGGGACCACAACACCTACACAACCATGGTGTAGGGACCACAACACCTACACAACCATGGTGTAGGGACCACAACACCTACACAACCATGGTGTAGGGACCACAATGTCATGTTTGAGCTGCCCACCTGGTACGTGAGGATCATGGCCTGACAGTTCCTACGGATCTGTTCAGTCTCTTCCTTCGCCTGTCTCAGTCTCTTCTGATGCTCCTCCAGTCTCCCTTTTGTCTCCTGCAAGTTACCAGGTCAGAGGTCAGAGGTCAGTAAATTGAATCAAACTCGCATGCCTGTGCATTCATGCATACATGTGGTTGTTACACGTTTCACCCTACATACTTTGCACACCAACCAATTTATAGTATTTTTCGTAGTAGCTGTTGCGCCTGACATCGAAATGTGAAATTCAGTGATTACAACCCACACAGATACTGTACTTTCCTAAGAGAATATTTTGTATGTACAGTGGAAGTACTTTATTATTTTTATTATTACAAGCATTTCTAAAGTGCCATATCTGCAGGACCAGCCGGTTCTAGGCGCATACACACATTACAATAAAATATACATAGAATTGTACAACAGTTACAAATAAAAAGATCTAAAAATGTATATCATGGTATATTTTATAATAATAAATATATATATATACATATAAATTAATTAATTAAAAAAGAAAGACAGAAGAAGTTGGAAATATATACACACACATGTGTAATTGTATATATCAAGTCATTAAGATATAGGATATTGTTTCTAAGATATTAAGTCAATTGCGTAGATATAAACAGATAAGATTCATTTAAAAAGTAAAACATTATAATTATTATACAATAAAATAATAATACCGAAATTAATAACAAAATAATTATAAATCTGTTATAAAATAATAGTAATAAAATTAATGAATCATAAAATACATCATCATGAAAGTGTTGCTTTACCGCAATTACCCAGTAGTTGGTTGTTGTTGTCTCCCAATTTTAATCCAAACAACACACCTATAATAATTGGGGAACCTATATGATTGCTAGGTGGCGCTGCTATGCAACTCGGGTCTGTGACGTATTCACGTTCTTTGCGCATGAGCACTATTTAATTTGGTTTCAGTTCATCTTTGAGGTATTTTAGTCACCAACATCATACACTGTAAGGTATATCTAGAACATGTGTTAACAAATGCTGGATATAATGAATGAATGGGGCGTAGTGAGGTAACGGGATGCTGGCGGTTAATGGCACGCAGCACAAGTTGTATAGCGGCGCCACCTGGAATATTAGTTCTGTAGGTTCCCCATTGGCCGCTTTCTTCAAATCATACATAGGGTGTAAAAACAAAGTTGCAGATGCAGCGAAGAGTTTAAACATGGTTTGGTATCTTCAATGTAGCTTATCCGTTGTCAAATCGCTTGTCTTGTCTTGTCTTGTCTTGTCTTGTCTTGTCTTGTCTTGTCTTGTCTTGTCTTGTCTTGTCTTGTCTTCCTCTGTTTAATCATCACAGCTGACTGCACTGTGGAGCACTCACCTTGTGTGATTCTACTTCCGCTTTCAGTTTGTTCTCCACCCACTTGACCTTGATATCGTTGGAGGTCACCTGATCTCTCAGCCGCTCCAGTTCACGTTTGATCGCACACGTTTCAGAATTCTGTCACAAATCAAAAATATACCGTATTCACTATATTGTGTTTAAATATTATGTTTCTTTGATGACAAAATGGTGGCACCACCTAGTGGTAGTGGTGTAATTTTATTCTGTCACCTTGTGGTAGTGGTGCAATTTTATTCTGCCACCTTGTGGTAGTGGTGTAATTTTATTCTGTCACCTTGTGGTAGTGGTGTAATTTTATTCTGCCACCTTGTGGTAGTGGTGTAATTTTATTCTGCCACCTTGTGGTAGTGGTGTAATTTTATTCTGCCACCTTGTGGTAGTGGTGTAATTTTATTCTGTCACCTTGTGGTAGTGGTGTAATTTTATTCTGTCACCTTGTGGTAGTGGTGTAATTTTATTCTGTCACCTTGTGGTAGTGGTGTAATTTTATTCTGTCACCTTGTGGTAGTGGTGTAATTTTATTCTGTCACCTTGTGGTAGTTTTGTAATTTTATTCTGTCACCTTGTGGGAGTGGTGTCATTTTATTCCGTCACCTTGTGGGAGTGGTGTAATTTTACTCTGCCACCTAGTGGCAGTGGTGTAATTTTATTCTGTCACCTTGTGGTAGTTGTGTAATTTTATTATGTCACCTAGTGGTAGTGGTGTAATTTTATTCTGTCACCTAGTGATAGTGGTGTAATTTTATTCTGTCACCTAGTGATAGTGGTGTAATGTTATTCTGTCACCTAGAGGTAGTGGTGTAATTTTATTCTGCCACTTTGTGGTAGTGGTGTAATTTTATTCTGCCACCTTGTGGTCGGGATGTAATTTTATTCTGTCACCTTGTGGTAGTGGTGTAATTTTATTCTGTCACCTTGTGGTAGTGGTGTAATTTTATTCTGTCACCTAGTGATAGTGGTGTAATTTTATTATGTCACCTTGTGGTAGTGGTGTAATTTTATTCTGTCACCTAGTAATAGTGGTGTAATTTTATTCTGTCACCTAGAGGTAGTGGTGTAATTTTATTCTGTCACCTAGTGGTAGTGGTGTAATTTTATTCTGTCACCTAGTGGTAGTGGTGTAATTTTATTCTGTCACCTAGAGGTAGTGGTGTAATTTTATTCTGTCACCTTGTGGTAGTTGTGTAATTTTATTCTGTCACCTTGTGGTAGTGGTGTAATTTTATTGTCACCTAGAGGTAGTGGTGTAATTTTATTCTCTCACCTTGTGGTAGTTGTGTAATTTGATTATGTCACCTTGTGGTAGTGGTGTAATTTTATTCTGTCACCTAGTGATAGTGGTGTAATTTTATTCTGTCACCTTGTGGTAGTGGTGTAATTTTATTCTGTCAACTTGTGGTAGTGGTGTAATTTTATTCTGTTACCTAGTGGTAGTGGTGTAATTTTATTCTGTCACCTTGTGGTAGTGGTGTAATTTTATTCTGTCAACCTGTGGTAGTGGTGTAATTTTATTCTGTTACCTAGTGGTAGTGGTGTACATGTAATTTTATTCTGTCACCTTGTGGTAGTGGTGTAATTTTATTCTGCCACCTTGTGGTAGTGGTGTAATTTTATTCTGTCACCTTGTGGTAGTGGTGTAATTTTATTCTGCCACCTTGTGGTAGTGGTGTAATTTTATTCTGCCACCTTGTGGTAGTGTTGTAATTTTGATCCCAAAGAACTAAAAAAGTGGAATGCACTAATTAAGGTATGTACGCATAATAGAAGGAATAATGTTATGGTGTGTCACCTGAACTACACTGAAATACATTATAGTAAAATATATCAAATGAAATGTGTCTTGTGACATTGGTCTAGTAAATTATTCCAAGAAAAATAAAAGTGCTGTAGAAATAGGTCAAGTGACAAAAATTTATCAACTATAATAGTTAAATAGAGAAACTTAAAGTGAGATATATTTATATATCTAGTGAGATATGTTTTGTGGAATATCAACTGAAATACAAGATCTATAGAAATAAAACATCAAGTGAATGTCATTATTTACAAGACTGTGTCATGCCATCTGGCAGGACATCTAGGAACTAGTTGGTTTCGGTTTTACACACCAGACGGCACCACCTTCTAGGCACTGGTGTATGGGTTACACAAACACCTTTTTTTCTACTACTGAAACACATCTTCAATTATTTGAAAACGCAAAGTCTGTCTACTAAGTTGAATATGCCAATGACAAACCTTTGCGTCCATCAAGTCCTGGAGTCGTTGTTTCTCTGTGACAACACTACGGAAACGTCCAACGGCGAGCTCCTTTTCTTTCAGAAATTCTCGCCGGGCAGCGTCCATCTTAGCCATGCGGTCAGCGAGTTCGATGTTGCGTTGTTCGGCCTGCGCATACTTCATCACCATGTTGTCCTTCTCCCCAACACTCTCCCGATACATCTTGGTTACCTGTGGAGGGAAGTGGGAATCTGACATGTGACCACTGCAGTTACTGGTGATTGTGGGAGTAATATTTATTATTTATAAAGCGCAATATCCAATATGCCCAAAGTGCTGTATAATAAAATATAAAGTTATTTATGATGTGTTAAAAATAATATTAACAATAATAAATACAACTGTAACATTTACTTTCAGATAAAAAATGTAGAAACGGTAAATTATTCATATTAAAACTGTTAATTAAATATAATAATGAATTAACGTCGATGAGTAAAATAAATAAATAAATAAATCTAATTATTACTCCATTTACATGCAAAATACATACTAAACGATGGCGTATATAAATAAATATCGTCGATACATATGTGTAAAAATAAGATCAGATGAAATATTTTAAACTAATTTTCTAAAATGTCATTGAATATTTGTGTTAAATAACAGTATTATGATGACTAATCCAGACATGTTTAAAGGTGCCTAATTCAGATAGTTTTAAAGGTAACCATTCTAGACAATTTAAAATGTGCCTACTCCAGATAGTTGTATAGGTGCTTAATCCAAATAGTTTTAAAGATGACTAATCCAGATAATTTTAAAAGGGCCTAATTCAGATAGTTTTAAAGGTAGCTAGCTATGCTAGCTGATTCAGTGAAAATATAAATATTACTATGTTCACAGCTAAACTTGATAAATTTAGATCAATCTCTCCCTCTCTCCCTCTCTCCCTCTCTCCCTCTCTCCCTCTCTCCCTCTCTCCCTCCCTTCCTCCCTCCCTCCCTTCCTCCCTTCCTCCCTTCCTCCCTCCTTCCCTCTCTCTCCCACACTGCCTTCCTCAGAATCCAACATTCAAATTCTTCTTCTCTGGCCATTGGTGTCATGTGACAACCACTGACAAAGTCACATGACAATGAGTACAACTCATTCTGGTGTTGACATGGAAGGTCTCAAAAATCTCCATCAAGTCTGGAAGTTGTATCTTGAGAAGGCTCTATAACCTTCTTTACATATAAAAACATCCTTTGTGCTAAGTGCCTCTATCCAGCAACAGGCTTTAAAAGTCATGTTCTTACTAATGGACATGAAAAAGTGAAGTAAATTATTCTCCCGACAATAGTTGAAACAGAATATGTAAACACACAGCACGTTCCAGTTACGATGAAAGAGCATTTACTAAATGGCCTACGTTACGCAGAGCTGAGTGTATTATTACCACAAGACCAGCCAGTCTATCTTTGGTAACCTTTCTCAGTTCTCATCCTATCTGGCTCCCAGGTGTTACCATTTATCTGCATACAAACACGTCGGCTGGTTTTACACTGGCCAACAGTTTGGTCTTGTTGTGTGTCTGAACTCAGATTTCTTGATCTTGATGGTTTGGTTTTAAAAAGTGTGTTTGTGTGTGTGTGTGTGTGTGTGTGTGTGTGTGTTGTGTTGTGTGTGTGTGTGGTGTGTGTTTGTGTGTGTGTGTGTGTGTGTGTGTGTGTGTGTGTGTGTGTGTGTGTGTGTGTGTGTGTGTGTGTGTGTGTGTGTGTGTGTGTGTGTGTGTGTGTGTGTGTGTGTGTGTGTGTGTGTGTTGTGTGTGTGTGTGTGTGTGTGTGTGTGTGTGTGTGTGTGTGTGTGTGTGTGTGTGTGTGTGTGGTGTGTGTGTGTGGTGTGTGTGTGTGTGTGTGTGTGTGTGTGTGTGTGTGTGTGTGTGTGTGTGTGTGTGTGTGTGTGTGTGTGTGTGGTGGTGTGTGTGTGTGTGTGGTGTGGCGTGTGGCGTGTGGCGTGTGGTGTGCGTGTGTGCTTGCGTGCGTGGTGGTGCGTGCGTGCGTGCGTGCGTGCGTGCGTGCGTGCGTGCGTGCGTGCGTGCGTGTGCGTGTGTTGCTCTGTGCTACTGTACCCCTGGCTGATTTGTGTGTTTTCCGGATACTTTGGGTGTGACGTTTAAATCTGTAGCAACTGACTTTGCCAGTCACTACTGTGTCAGCCGTGGAAACAGCACAAATACCTGGCCCAATTTGAAGACAGACACATAACTAGTAGAAATCCCACTATAATGACCCATTCATGTCACAAACATTGCAATGATGTCAAATTGTGACTAACATACTTATAAGGTCACAGTTTGACCCTGTAGCAATGATGTCAAATTGTGACCGATTTAGCTGATGAGATTAAATTGCACCCACAACACTGATGTCAACGGTGACCAATCATAAGGTCAAATTTTTACCCATCCAGTTATAAAGTCAAATTGTGCTTCACCCTAGCTATGAGGTAAATGAGGTCATATCCTCATTTGCCACTCACCTGGTCGACCCTGAGTTTAAGTTGTTCTTGCAGTGTTGCTACGGCCCTCTTGGCTGCTGCATCATGGGAAGTCAACTTCTCCTTCACATGTCGAACCTCCGCATCCTGCTTCGATATTGTCCTTTCCAACTGTGCCAACAGAGGGAGCCGCATTAAATGCTAAATATTACATATATATATATATATATATATATATATATATATATATATATATATGTATATATAATTATTATATACATGTATATATATACATGTATATAATATATACACATATATATATATATATATGTGTCGCAGCACGCCAAAACCAGGCGCTTGTCGCAGAACCGCGATCTGCACCAGGGCGTAATTAGTCAGCATGCCCTCAAAATGTGGAAAGTGGGTTCTTGGCGGAATCAATCAGCAAAATCATCAATCTTTCAATATTTCCATAATATATACCATGAAACAGTGTTGAAAGGGTAATAGTGAGCATTTCAATGCAGGCCCCTCATTAATTCCACAGCTAATTACTCTAAAACAAAGCCATTTTAGCGCACTATCCTGCTCCCAAATAAATACTGAATGGACAAATTTCCTACTTCCTGCGAGACAAATGAAGCCATACGTTTTAGCTGTCAAATAACATAAAAATGAATCAAATCCTTTGAGAACTTTTATTTTTATGATTTTTTTCAACATCGAGGATGGAGGTAGGCCATTTTAGGCTGCCCGATCGCTGCTACATTCGCCTCCGGCGCAAACCCGTGGCGCGTGCCGTGAAATGTTGCACTGACAAATGGTTCTGATTCACTGGACCAGCCTCAACCAGATGTTTATTTTTCCCAGATTGGGAAAGAACAGAGCTCTCTATTGGTGCCACGTATGCAGGGGTCGGACCTTTATGAATCGATGTGTAAATTATTTACGGAAGGCGTAGTAAACCACACAAATTTGGGCATCAGCTTTGTCACACATTTTGTCTGCCCGTGTGTAGCTAGCTGTCATTCAATCTGCTCATGAATAAATATACACCATCTTGAAAAATCTGTCAGCTATCCGATGATACCAGATGTGCGCGGGTCAGTTACTGGTTATGCAAACTAAAAATGTTTTTATTCAGGAAGGTGTCTCGGGCCGATTAATCGGCCCTAGCCCTTCGCAGGGTTAATATTTCCTAATTATACTTTCACATATTGTGTATAAAAAACATACACCATCTCTAGGTCTATGCAAAATTTCAGGACAATTGGAGCAATATAAATGTGTGGTTGTTATGGTAACACGGTATCACTTTTTACAACCGATCATTTTAAAAGCAAATTTTCTCGGAAGTGACATTCCACAAACTTATGGATTCCTGCTACAAGAATCCGAAAGAGGGTGCTCTTGGTAGTACCAAACATGTCTGCCATGCTTTGAGGGAAACCACGAAGAATGCGACTTGAACAAGTGCGATTTATCGGTTCTGTTTTACGAAATTCATGCGTGAAATGTTACGTAGTGTTTCTAAAAAGGCTATAAAATGTACTAAATAATAACATAAATTAGAAATAAGCATTGCCAATTAACAGAAAAGATATCAAAGTATACTTTGGTGTATGTGTACATGTATATATATATATATATATATATATATATATATATATATATATAAAATATATATATACATATATATATATATATATATTAAATATATATATATATATATATATATTATATATATTATATATATATATGCGTATTTTAACTAAATGATATTAGTATCATTGTTATCAAATATCACGCATAAACATGCAACGTTGATTTCAGACAATTTTGACTTCTTGTCACCAAAGTAACTTTAATATCTTTCTCCAATTGGCAATGCTTATTTCTCATTTATATTATGTATTAGTACATTTTATAGCCTTTTTAGAAAGACTACGTAACATTTCCACGTGTGAATTTCGTGAAAGAACCAATACATCGCACTTGTTTAAGTATATAACTATATATATGACATATTATCAGAGACGACTACTGTATTGATTTATGTTTGCTACAGCAGTGACTTCACAGCAGCTGTAATTAATATATATATATATATATATATATATATATATATATATACACACATATATATATATATATATATATATATATATATATATATATATATATATATATATAGACGTATTTTAACTAAATGAGTCATGTCAGTGATCTTGCTTTCGAGAAAACACCGCATAAACATGCAACGTTGATTTCAGACAATTTTGACTTCTTGTCACCAAAGTATACTTTAATATCTTTCCTCTCAATTGGCAATGCTTATTTCTCATTTATATTATTGTTTAGTACATTTTATAGCCTTTTTAGAAAGACTACGTAACATTTCACGTGTGAATTTCGTGAAAGAACCAATACATCGCACTTGTTTAAGTATATAACTATATATATGACATATTATCAGAGACGACTACTGTATTGATTTATGTTTGCTACAGCAGTGACTTCACAGCAGCTGTAATTAATATTATGAAGCTAAAGCTATCAGACGGTATACACATGTACATCATGCTCATGCAACCACTTCACTACTGGTGGCACCAAATCAAATCAAATTAGAATCAATCGCTTCACGATGGCGATCTATGGATGATACATTTATTTCATAATTGTTGATGCTGGACTCAATAAATAGGTAAACATTAGGTAAAAAATGAATAAAATGATGGTGAAAAGTCACTTTTATGCATAATATTACATCGACACAATTGAATCTGCTGATGTGTTTTGCTGACTGTCATTATCACCAACAATTCACTGCGCTGTTGATGATAACTATCAATTTAGTTAAATTGACTATCCACGGTATCCAACACGACACTGACTACATCACAACATATTGATAGTTTGTTACATAAAACGGAATGATAAGTTTTGAAAACTAAATACATGTACTGTAATAAAACATTATTTCAGATTTGTTCATTATTTCAAGGAACGTTACGTAGTTGTACAGGTATATGTTATTATATTTTTATGTTATCACATTGTCTTATTGATGACATTTGTTTAGCTGTATTTGAAAATATTTACATTTTAATTATTTTATTACTGTTTTATTTATTTATGTATTTATTATTATATTTTCTTACAATACATTATCAGTATTTTTTGGAGGACCACATTGGAAATAAGTGTGCTATTGTGTGCTTTAATGTGTTTATCCTCGGTAAATATTATATATATGCTTATTTCTTTATTTGCTTTTGCATTAAATTTTTTTATTTGATTTGCATGTTTATAATGTTTTACCAAATAAACTCGATCAATCAATCTATAGACGTTATGACAACGCCAAAATGAAAGATGTCATATTATCATAAGTTAGAACTTACCTCTTTGATCTGTGCCTGGTAGATGTGTTCCAGATTGGCCGCGCCATGTTGTTTCTCCACCTTAAGTCTACGGAGAAACAAACACGACTTGTTAGACCCAGGGGAGCCTGCTGCAAGAGGTATTGTCTAGACACAAGGTAGGTCATGTCCTTTCTATGGTGGTCCAGTTTTTATATTTGAATATTTTGTCCCTCATTATTTATATAATAATGTTCTTACTAATAATACTACTGATGATGACTTTTTATGAGCCAATATCCTCGAAGATCGAGCTCAGTGGGGCTACAAAACCAAGGGATTAAGCAATCTCATAAACGTAAAACATTGCATTGTTCAAGGCATGCTCCCTGCATGACAAAATATATTTACATAATAAGCCTGGATTTTAAACTGTTCACAATCGCAGTGTCGAACCTGCAACAAGTTTAGATTATAATAAAACCAATCTATAAACAGCTGTTACTGACACATATAATAGTCATGTCATATGAAAGGTAATATTCCCTAGTTTCAGATATCACATTAATTTATGTTTCCCACTATAGTAGACATGATGTAAATAGTTATTATTAACTAAAGACAGAGTTTTGGACATGACCTTACAAGGGTGAAAATCTCAGGTCTGGATGAATATGTCCGACACTATGCATATTTTTCATTGTATGGTCAAAATGGTTACAAGTAGGAAGGAATAAAATTGATCGAGACAAAATGGCAGAATGTTGGACAGTTGGAAAGAAGGAAGACTAGACTCTCGAGAAAACAGAGACGAGAATGTTGAGAAGAATTAAAGGTGTAACACTGAGAGACAAAGTAAAGAGTGTGGACATCAGAAAGGAGCTAGGAGTGACTTGTATACAAGAGAAAGTAAGAGAAATGAGACTACGCTGGTATGAACACATGCAGAGAATGGAAGAAAACAACAAAGTGAGAGCAGTTGTTGACATGACAGTGCTAGGAAAAAGGCCAAGAGGGAGACCAAGAGGGAGATGGGTGGATTGCGTCCGAAGGGACATGCAGCGACTGCGGATCACCCCGGAGGATGTCCAGGACAGAACATTCTGGAAATCAAGAACTTGGTCCGCTGACCCCACCTAGTGTGAAACGGCAAAGAAGAAGAAAACGAAATGGCATCTAGGACGATCTTGTTTACAACCGGCTCATGGAGTGGCCAAGAGAAAAAGACCAGCAGCAACTGTACTGTACAGGGACAGCTTTAAGGACGATGTAGGCCTAGAGGTGGAACACCTAAAGTCAGCAATGGTAGACAGACACCTGGATTGTGGAAGCCACAAACGTTCAACCCCACTGGATGACAGGAGTGACTGAGTGATTTTAAAACTAGATAGCAAGTGAGCTCAACAGTCTGAAACAGGTGGATTTTGGAATAAAGGTAAAGGTAAGTTAAAGGTAAGTTCTTATATGGCGCAGTATCCAATCCTCAGGATTGCTCAAAGCGCTTTACACTTTACTTCCCTGACAGACCTGTTCAATCAGACACCATCTCAACTTCTCTGGGAAGCATCCAGCCATATGCTACAATTAATGCGCGAAGGCTGCTCGTACACATTAAACTATACATATGCACCACTGTCTGTAGCCAGGTACTCATTTATACAGCTGAGTGACCTGGAGCAATGTAGAGTGAAACAAACTTTCCTAAGGTTCTAACACCACGGCACAGGATTCGAACCTGGGTTCTCTTACTCAACAGTCCGAAGCTCTACCCGTGAGCCATTGCGTTCTACATGGAATCCCCCCAGTGCACCACTGTCAAACATTGATATGACAAAATTGCCCCATTGTCATAGATCTACTTTACACAGTACACACACACACCTATAACCTGACTGACCTGAGCCTTGTCCTAGGCTACAACCATGTCAGTGTCACCAAGGTGATATATGACTTATTTACTACCACAATCTAAACTCAACCGAGAACTGAGGTATCAAGTTAGGACACCACACCACCATCAGTGCATCTACCTACATAAATGTAATTCAATACGATCATTCAACTGTTCTATTCATGAGCCAGGCCACCATAAGGTTTGTATTTCCATTGTCTTGCTATTGGCAACTGACTGGGACATAAGTGACGATGAGGCTGTGAACTGGGGCAGGTTAATTGATCTAGTGGGTTGTTATTTACGGTGTGTTCTATATGTGTTTACATAAAGGTGCTCTCCTCCTGTTGGCAAATGCACCTGTCTAACAGGTATGAACTGACATCAAAGGAGCGACCATTCACAAACACTCTCGCTGAATATCCTCAGCCACCAATTTATATTCTAACAATTAATATTACTAAAATAAAAAGTGTAACTGCCTTATGATACCCCCAGTAGTTGGCAATATATTGCATTATCAAATTGTTGTTTGTGGATGTACATTGATTTGACATGATTTTACAATATTTAACAGAATATTATTAATTAATCATTGCCAAAATCATAAATAATTATTATCAATGTTCTCAAACTGATGTTATCATTTATAATTATGTATATACCTGCTTCTGGCAACTTCCAACATCTCGCAGATCATGTCATAAATATTAATCAATAATTATCATAATAATCATCTAGTACAGTTAATATTCTGGATTTCTGGCTATTACATGATCACTGAAATTTGATTTCACCAATTACAATTTCCATACATGTACAATACACATTAATTATGTGTTTGTAAATTTAAGGAACTACATTCAGAATTCATTACATTTTATTATTAATTAAGATAAAAAAAATATATTTAAGTTTGCATTGAAATTTGTGACATGTATTAAGCTAAAAACATTCACATGCAGATGATTAGTTTCAAGCAATACTGAAAAATTCCACCCATCATTTGGACAGGTAAAAATAAGCAATCTTCCAAAATCACAGATATTGTCAGTTATGTGTTGAAAATGGGTGTCTGAACTTGATTAGGTCAAAATCACACATCTGGACTGGTTTACGTGTATTGTAATTGTGTATGCGATTTAACATGCATGTGTCTAGCAACAAATTTATGACTGGCGAAACATCATCCTGCATAAAGCACTGCTGGGCTTGGATCAAACCAGGACTCTATGCAGCATAACAATTATGGCAGTCATAAATTGTTTGGTGGACACATGCCGTGTTTCCCCTGCTATATGATGAGTGAGGTGGGCCACCTCACTGTTTTTCTAAGCCACCTCGCTCAAAATAGACCAGAATTGTCACCTCATAACTATTTCTTGCTATAAACATGTTTACATGTTGCTACAGGTTTCTCTTATACAAGCATTTGTTTCCTCTATATTTCCCAGGGAATAGGTTAAAACACCCTTCAGAATGCACCTTTTTAAGTTAATTTTTTAAATAGTCCTGGGTGGCCATGCTTCCGAATCCACATAGCGTCACATGACGCATTCGGTGCTCGCTTTGCTAATCTTACCACCTCGCCCACCATTTTACTCAGGGGAAACACTGACATGGATGTTAATTCGCAAACGTACAAGTGAGTTGAGATGTCCTTTATGACCTGCAATAAACTACAAACACACATGCGACACCTGTTCTCAAGGCATAACTGCAGTATCTATGATTTTGGAAGACTTTTTATCTCTCCAATTTTTTACCTATCCAAATGACAGGTGGCCCTGTCTCTGCATAAAGCTGTAAATCAAACCCTCACCTGTCCAACTCAACCTGTTGACGCCCGCACAGTTTTGTCACTGACTCGAGTTGATCCTGCAATCGTTTCAACTCAGGCAAACTCGAGACAATCTGCGATACAATACCATTGGGTGCTTCGACCGTTCCAGTCTGACCAACAAGCTCGAGTTCTGCTGACAACTCCGACAGCAACTCTTCACTGTTGTCGCTATATCGTTTCACATCCAACCGTTCCAAACCTGCGCCACCAGGTGGTGCGAGTGTGCAGGCATGTGTATAATTGTCCTGAGGTAAAGATTTCGTAGTATCGCTTGATGTCGTTCCATTCTTTTGATGCGAATTTCGATTCTGTCGCGCTGGTGACGCCTCGCTTTCATTCGACGATGTCGATGGAGGGTCACTATCGAGGACATTCATTGTTGCATTGATTGTGTCGCGAATTGCACCGTGGATTTCGTCCAGTGCCTCACTGTTCACTACTTCTGATTCGCTCAGACGGTTCATCACTTTGTCGACTTTTTTCTGCGTAGACTTTGTGTCGGGAGAAGCGACACTACTTGTAGACGTGTCGCTTCGTGACGTCGATGCAGCGCTATTTTCTGTCGAGCCTGTCTCGTAACTGTCCGATTCATAGTCAAGACCACTCTCGCTTCCTGTGAAACTCTCTGACGTCAACGCTGTCGCTCTGCTGCTGCTATTGTGACTGGAAAGACTGACGTTAGACATACTCGATTCAACATCTCGGGGTGTTGATTCTAATGCGTTAACACTTCCTGTTTTTGATGGGCTTTTCTCGACACCATCCCCAGCAGTTGCGCTGGTCTGACAGCGCTCTGCATTCTGGGATACACCGGAATGTTGTGAGTTGACTTCACCGCTACTTGCTATTCGTCGATCAGATTCTGTGCTACTGTCTGTTGTAGTTTGGCTGTGCGGCTGTACCTGAGTTGTGTTTGCCATTACGTCTTCCTTCGTTAAGCAGGCCTCACCGATTGTGTTTTCTGTGTGACTTTGGATAGGCGTTACATTGGCACATTGTGTTTCGATCACAGCCGGCTGTGGTTCGTTGGAATGACTTGAGTTCTCCACTGGTCCCCGTTCAACTGGAATAATACTGTCTTCTGCAGGCTCTGTCTCATCAACCCCAACTGAACTCGGACACCCTTCTAGGGGTTCTTCTGCTAACACACTGGCACCACTGTTTGCCGTGCATGATATCTCGTTGGGTGTTTCTGTGCACGTTTCAGTCTTATCTGTCTGTTTTGGAGACTCCTCTGCGATGCCCGTTTGTGGGTCACACGTCTTGTCATCAGCGTCCGCAGGAGCCACGGGAGCGGCAGCGTCTCCGTCCGCCATCACAGACCTGGGGAAGGAAAGTCACATCTAGAACGTCTGGTTAGACAGTGCAGCGCACCTTTAGAAAATGTCATTGCACTAATAAATTATACATGTAAATTTCCTTATTATTTTGATAGATACTTATTATTTTAGGTAGCCTGACTTTAAACTTAACTCCTGTTTCAGCAAAGGTTATACTGTATAAAATGGGTATAGTATAAAATGTGGTTCTTTTCAGAAGCAGTGTCAAGATTAAAGCATCTGTGTACAGTGTGAAATTAAACCAGCCACCATAGCCAGGATATGTCCATAAATAAAATGACATATGTACCACAAAAGTGGAGGATGAGAAGTTTCAAAACTAACTTCAACAAACAAAATTATATATATATATATATAAATCAGCAACTGCGCCTACAATCCAATTTCACTGTAGAGCTAAGCCAGAGGCATTATATTCTGCGTATTTGTGTGTAAATTTAAACCTTAACTATGCTAACAAGGCCGACCCAGTCCCAGGTCAAAGCCAAGGCTACGCCTACTAAGGCAAATACAGTATTATTACTAATACATACAAATCTAATGATTGCATTGTTTACCTAGAAGATACGAATATACGCCAATGCAAATGTTCCTTATTAATCGAGTGACATAAAAATGAACATGTCATACAACATGGTCTATTTGAAGAGAACTGTCGTATGACTGACAAGTCCTGTCAGTGTCATCGTCACGAACATGCCACTGTTCGTGACCGTGTCTGACTGAATGATAATAAATAGGCCGGATACAAATCACTAAACATCATTAGAATTCCGGCTCTCCTCCTGTTACACGAATGTAATCTTCGTCTAAACAGACATGTAGTTTGATTCCTTACCATATCCCAACAACTAACAATAGCTGACGAGAGTATATCGACGATGAGTCTATCTGTCAAAGAGGATCAGTGTTGACGTTTACGGGTAGATGCCAACTCGAACCAAAAATGGCCCCGGAGTCATGTGACCGACCGCCTCTTCCATACGCCGCTAGGTCCGCCATCTGCTGGATAGTTCTGAACAACATTCAAATGTCATTTTAGCTATCAATAACACTTCAATACATTATTCCAGGTCTACTATTTGGTTGCCTACTTACCGGTACTTATGGCTATTTATACTTACTTATAACCTACTCACTCATTCACTCACTCACCCACTCTCTCACTCACACACTCACTCACTCACTCACTCACTCACTTGTACATTTACTTAAAATTAATGCTTACACATGCCAAGAGGTACATTTATAAGTCTCGCATCAAAATATTTAGCCAGTATAAATACTATTGTGTGAAAGAAACAAAATGTGGATTGAACACTTGTGTTTCCGTCACACACACCTAGTAGAAAACCTTTGACGTAACTTTTGACATTTACGCTCATCCACCTCACTTGCTTTTCCTGCATTACATTGGGCAAAACAAAAAATGCAGCTGTCTGTCTGCCTGTCTGCCTGTCTGCCTGCCTGCCTGCCAGCCAGCCAGCCAGCCAGCCTGCCTGCCTGCCTGCCTGCCTGCCTGCCTGCCTGCCTGCCTGCCTGCCTGCCTGCCTGCCTGCCTGCCTGCCTGCCTGCCTGCCTGCCTGCCTCGCTCTCGCTCTCGCTCTCGCTCTCGCTCCCGCTCCCGCTCCCGCTCCGCTCCCGCTCCCGCTCCCGCTCCGCTCCCGCTCCCGCTCCCGCTCCCGCTCCGCTCCCGCTCCCGCTCCCCTCCCGCTCCCGCTCCCGCTCCCGCTCCCGCTCTCGCTCTCGCCCTCGCCCTCGCTCTCTATCCCTCTCTGTCTGTCTGTCCCTCTGTTTCCTTGTCTCTCTATCCCTTGTATCGCTGGCCCTCTGTCCCTCTGTCTCTCTGCATCTCTGTCCTTCTATCTCTCTGTACTTATGTCCCTCTGTCACTCTGTCCTCTGTCCCTCTGTCCCTCTGTCCCTCTGTCCCTCTGTCCTCTGTCCCTCTGTCCCTCTGTCCCTCTGTCCCTCTGTCCCTCTGTCCCTCTGTCCCTCTGTCCCTCTGCCCTTTCCTCTGTCTCTCTGTCCCTCTGTCCCTCTGTCCCTCTGTCTCTCTGTCCCTCTGTCCCTCTGTCCCTCTGTCTCTCTGTCCCTCTGTCCCTCTGTCCCTTGTCTCTCTGTCTCTCTGTCTCTCTGTCCTCTGTCTCTCTGTCTCTCTGTCTCTCTGTCTCTCTGTCTCTCTGTCTCTCTGTCTCTCTGTCTCTCTGTCTCTCTGTCTCTCTGTCTCTCTGTCTCTCTGTTTCTCTGTCCCTCTGTCTCTCTGTCCCTTTGTCCTTTTATCTCTGTATCCCTATGTCCCCCTGTCTCTCTGTCCTTCTATCTTTTTGTCCCTCTGTCTCTCTATCTCCCTGTCCCTCTGTCTCTCTGTCCCTCTGTTCCTCTGTCCGTCTGTCTGTCTGTCTGTCTGTCTGTCTGTCTGTCTGTCTCTCTGTCTGTCTGTCTGTCTGTCTGTCTGTCTGTCTGTCTGTCTGTCTGTCTGTCTGTCTGTCTGTCTGTCTGTCTGTCTGTCTGTCTGTCTGTCTGTCTGTCTGTCTGTCTGTCTGTCTGTCTGTCTGTCTGTCTGTCTGTCCGTCTGTCCGTGTGTCTGTTGTCTCTCTTTCCGCTTGCCCCTCTCTCCTGCTCCTGTCCCCTGCTGCCTCGTCCTGCTCCTGTCTGCTCCTGTCTGCCTCCTGCTCTGTCTCGTCTGTCTCGTCTGTCTCGTCTGTCCGTCTGTCGCTGTCTGTCTCGTCTGTCCGTCTGTCCGTCTGTCGCTGTCTGTCCTGTCTGTCGTCGCCCTGTCTGTCTGTCTGTCTCTGTCTGTCTGTCTGTCTGTCTGTCTGTCTGTCTCTCTGTCCTTTTCTGTCCTCTTCCTGTCCCTCTGTCCCGTCTGTCCGTCTGTCCGTCTGGTCCTCTGTCTCTCTGTCCGTCTCTGTCCTCTGTCTCTCTGTCCGTCTGTCCGTCTGTCCGTCTGTCCGTCTGTCCGTCTGTCCGTCTGTCCTGTCTGTCCGTCTGTCCGTCATGTCTCTTCCTTCTCTGTCTCTGTCCGTCTGTCGTCTGTCTCGTCTGTCTGTCGTCTGTCGTCTGTCGTCTGTCCGTTTTCGTCCGTCTGTCCGTCTGTCGTCTGTCTGTCTCTGTCTCGTCCGTCTGTCCGTCTGTCGTCTGTCGTCTGACGTTGTCCGTCTGTCCGTCTGTCCGTCTGTCCGTCTGTCCGTCTGTCCGTCTGTCCGTCTGTCCGTCTGTCTGTCTGTCCCTCTGTCCGTCTGTCTGTCTGTCTCTCTCTCTCCCTCCTCTCCCTCTGCCCCTCTGCCCCTCTGCCCCTCTGCCCCTCTGCCCCTCTGCCCCTCTGCCCCTCTGCCCCTCTGCCCCTCTGTACCTGCCCCTCTGTACCTGCCCCTGCCCCTGCCCCTGCCCCTGCCCCTGCCCTGCCTGCCCCTGCCCCTGCCCCTGCCCCTGCCCCTGCCCCTGCCCCTGCCCCTGCCCCTGCCCCTGCCCCTGCCCCTGCCCCTGCCCCTGCCCCTGCCCCTGCTCACCCCCCCAACCTCTAGCCAAGTTTTCTTTGGGAGCATTACAGTTTTTAAGAGGACTGATTAAAGGAAGATTACACAAAAATGTCCAGTTATTAGTAGAAAGTTCGCTGAACTAATAGTTTACTCTTTATAATCGAACTGCAAAGATAGTTACGGGTTTATGGGTACGGAAGGACACTTTTTTGTTTTGAATAAAACAAGGAGGAGATGATGGTGAAGAGGAAGAGGAATAACATGAAAAATAACGAGATGAAAGACACTTAACTGTAAGGCATACAAAGCGTGTGTTCATTTGAACGCGCTCTCAGACACATGTAGTGAAATGCCACAACGAAGACATTGGTGCTCAGCCTTTCATTTCAAACGTGTCCATCAAACAGCATCGCATTTGCATCTGGTCGTTGAGTAATTCGTCACACAGGCATCGATGGTCACCCCGGGGCGTGCGACAATCGAGATGACCGCTTCGTGGGAACAAGACAAAGCTGACAATACTAGTGAAAGGTAACCGATGACAGTAAAGTCGATGACGACACAAATACAAACTTTCGGCTTCCTAATTGCATGTCCAGTGCGTCGACTCTAACGGTTTAACGGGAGCTGATGTAAGTGCCGCTATATCAGATGGACGGCGGTCGATGGTCAATCTTCAAAGGGCCATTGTCACTGGCGTCGCACAAAGCACGTGAATTTAAATTACAAGAAATCAGGACACTTCATCGAGAGACTTGGCCGGAGCTCCGGGCTGTGCTCCCGGTGGAATGGGTTCAACTGATGGGTCGGCCGGTGTCCATCTGCCTACTTGACGCGGTGTTGTCTCCTGTCAGATTGGCTCTCACTGTGGCGCAAAGGCTTCGATGGGTTCAGGCAATGAAATCAATGAATGAAACCTGAAGACAGGAGAGAGAGGGGGGGAGGGAGAGAGAGGGACAGAGAGAGAGATGGAGGGGGGAGAGAGAGGGGAGGAGAGAGAGAGAGAGGGGGAGAGATGGAGGGGAGAGAGAGGGGAGGAGAGAGAGAGAAGGAGAGA
>JAODUO010000755.1:110000-152500 GCA_025642075.2 Ridgeia piscesae | reverse complement strand
TTTCTGAGTCTCAGTATTCTTGACAATACTCACAACTGGAGTCAGACCACATTTGCATTTTCCATAGGCGATCATTACAACGTTTAATACCTCAGGCTCCCACAAAACTTCTTTCAAACCTTACACCCCTCCATTTCTGCTTGAACCACCCACGGATTGCCCCTGATTACATCACCAAGCAAAACGACAACTGTATCGATACGCAGAAATGCACCGACTGACAGCTGTCGTAATGTGACAACTCTGATGCCACGCTGCACGAAAACATCATTTCTAATCACTCCACACTACATAATTATGTGCTCACAGAAATTCAGACAACCTGCATAATGCTGCTTTTAAAGGGTACTCTTTGGTCGGGGAATGGCGGATGAGCACCTTATTGTGGTCTTACATCAACTGTAATTTGAGGCTGCGTTGAACGCGCAGCATGGTCCACTTGCAAGAGAACTCTCAAGGCGAAGCGAGTGAGACGACGCGGTCTTTCTTGCCTGACGTCGGAGAGGGCATCAAACGCTTGGTCCGTGCCGCAAGGCGGTCTCGCCGGTGTTCGTGTTATTCGCATAGAAATAGCTCATTACCAGCAGGCCGCATGATTACATTATCGTCCACCACTTCACCATGCCCGCTCCAAGCCAACACGAAGGAACGCAGTGTCGCTAAAAGAAGATCCCGCGGCAATGTTTCATAGAGATAGATAGATATACGTGCGTGGTTTGGTTGGAATCTGGTGCACTAATAACATCTATCGCGAGTGAATGTAATTGATTTAAATGTGCCAATCGCACACAGGAACTTTCAGCCATGCCAGTAACTCGGTCCATTCTTCGTTCGTGTAAGGTATTGTTTTGTAACGTCCGAGAAAGATAGTATGTCAAATGTAGATGTCCGTCCACCCGCAGTTACACGCGCCGGCCACATAACTCACGTTAAATGTATGCATAGGTCACGATCGACTGGTTCAGGAGTGTGGCATTCTGCATGAATTTGAGTTGTATTCTGTTCAGGGTGCCAATGTTAACCTTCTCCACCGGCGATGACCTGTCGAATTCCCATCACCCATTGCGGAGCCAAACAACGACAAGATATTATGCAAAGCATTTTTGAAATAGTTTTATATGTATTCTATCTAGAAAGTATATAATATTATTATTAAAATACCAGCGCGAATTTTTTTCTTCACAGATTTGTTTGAACGAGGGCCCTCCATCGCCGATTTAGGTCAACAGCGTGAAGCCACATGGACGCAGGTCTATAAAACGAATGCACTGTGACGATTTGACGCATATCTGAATTGAGCTAATTTGCAGTGGGTCGACGCGGACATATTAGACACGGGACATGTAGTTAACACCAACGCCACACGACCAGCCTATAGTGGGCACAGGGCATGCTTTGTGTGGAGGAAAACCAGACTGGGGTGGAAATTATATTTTACATAAGCCGCCATTATAACATATCCTGTGCTGGATACATGCGTTACCTAGATGCGTTTTCTGTAGACAGTCTTCCTATATGGAAAGTCGTGAACATTTCTTATTCATACATCGTTTTTGTCTCCAGAAAAATCCGCCAAACCTTCCGTCCCAGTCTGGTGGTGGATTTAGAAATGTTGGTGCGTTCTGCAGAATAGTGACTGCGAATACACAGGCTGCTGGTAAAAGTGATACACACATCTATACGCCACACCAAAATATCGTTTCAGTAATAGCGGATGGACATTGCGTTGTCCTGGGAGGTGGCAACTTGCTAACCACTCACGTGCAAATGCATGTAAAACGCCCACTGTCAATCTTATCAAAAGTACCTTCAACCTAATCGTAACATTAAACCTAAACGTTATTCCACATAAGAACAACCAAAAATGGTTAGGTTGTCCGTGAGTGGTTAACAAGTTGTCATTGTCCCACGCCAGCACGGAGACTGCATGGACAATGTTTGGGCACACCACCATACGGTCCGGCCCGACCAGCACTGGGCCAGGGGACAGCTCCATGCATGCGATTAGCCGAAACTCGACCTAAATTAGGCCCCTCATGGCTCGGCCAACAACATGTGCTGATGATTGATACTCAGCAGACGGAGTGAACCATTGATGCCGACCGTGTAAGTTATCCGACAAGTTGGTGATGTTCTAAAGACCGTAAATGTGTACGTGCATAACTCGGTATCAATATCGTAACGCCAACATACAGTTGTTCTCCCAGTCACGTCGGTTTACTTGTTATCGTAGCTGAGATTCTGAAGGTAATAGTTATGGTGGTTGTTGATTCTAGTTGACATCCAGTGTTGTTTGTAAAGAAAGTGTCTAATCTGTCAGACAGACCATGAGAACGATATGGAATATGAAAGCATATACACTGCAAATTCCAGTTACTGTATAACGGTTATGGTAACGTACGTAGGAAAGCTTTTAGTCGGATTATGTTGCTGTAAGAAAAAACGATCGTGAAAGGTCACTCTGGTTAGCAGGCACCGATATTGAATTTATCAAGCAACGAACACAGCTTTAGCAATTAGGGAGCATCAGAACGTCATCGATTATCGCCCACTCATTACCTAGAATAATGACAAAACGACAGCTAGGACAGGCCTTATTCGTCACCGCTGATCGGAAACCTGGATTTCAACTACTTAACATCCGCCAGTGCATACAGTTGGTTAGATACAAGTGTTAACCAGATATCCCGCATCTAATACACCTAATGGTAACCCCGGCAAATTGTTTTCCGTACGTAATACAAGAGCACATCAAAGCGTTCCTACTAATTAACGACTTCAATTACGCCATGTTCTAGGCTCCAATTAATTGCAATCAGTTCCGTTCGACTGGATACAAGGAAATTCGCCCCAGGTAAAATGACAACAGCGCCTGCGCTGGAATAAATCACTTGAGACTGTACATCTTTCGAAAGTGTCAACATTGCTAACGCTGCATCTTTGACATATGTTCAATCCTGTTGTCTAGCTGACTCGTCCGCGTGTAAATAATTATATCACGGTAATTGATGATATTATAGTGTTACAATATTTTCATTACATATCAAATAACGGAGTCATTTGAAGAATTAGGACACAACATTACATTGTTACGTGCACATATATACACACACGCACCCATGCACGCACACACGCACACACACACACACACACACACACACACACACACACACACACACACACACACACACACACACACACACACACACACACACACACACACACACACACACACACACACACACACACACACACATATATATATACATATATACACACACATACACATACACATGCAAACCGATACAAGAAGCTTTATTTAACGTCGGTTTACATGTGAATTTGATAACATTAGCTCATCTGAGCTATTTTCCGACAAACAAATAAAACACATTGCGATAAGGAAAAAAGTTGCATAATGGATCCAGCTAGATCTATGGAAACACTCTTTAGCAAACGCTGCTACATAAACTAAATAAAAAAGAAAATTAACGAACCACGGAACTCATGAATGGGTGTCACCAGAGAACAAACGATTATTACCGACGTCGTCGCCGCTGCGGCTTTCGGAACTTTGGGACCAGTGGCGATCGTCTTCCACGTCTAAACAGGAAATGACGTCACATCGAGCGGACACGGCGATTTGTGAACATCGCCACAGGTCATCTCCCCAAACCGCACCGAGTGGTGCTACAATCTATTTCAGTGTCGATTTTGAAGATAACAACTGTGACTAGTAAAGCAGCTATCGCACCATATGTCGCCGATATACGCGGTCACGAGTTCCGGTTGGCGCTATGGCTGTGCACATTTTACATCCCGTCCCATTCAACAGTTACACGGCGTAAGATGCAATTATATGACTTTGAGGGCAGTTTAGCAGTATCGGCGTCAATAGTCACTCGACCCTTCATATGTCCGTTCCCTTCTCTGGACAATTGGCGACGTATTAAGCGGATAACAAGTACTGAGCTTCGCCTGTCTGTCCATGAATGGGCATACGCTAGCATTATGTTATCACACCAACGCTAAATAGAAAATACCCTAATACTGAACACATTTCTATACATCTTGTTCTGTGCAGTTTCAGCTGGAGACAACACAGCTGTGCGCGCGTGTGTGCACTTGAAATGAGAAACAGTTTTCCCACGTATAGGTTTGCCTGTCAAACAAACGGCGCTCCGTTACGGGGAATTCTTAAAGGAATCAGAAGTGTCGAACATGACGGTTCTTTGAATGGCGGAATGTCGGCTCGTTGGGCCATTGTGTGCGTGTGCTTGTGCCTGTCCGCCGCCCTGGAGTGCGTCGTTTGTGTTGAGTTATGTCATGCGCGTGTTAATGTAGACCTGGTCGAGTAACGTGTTGAATTCCGCTATGCACCTCTACACAACGAAACAGATCCTAATCGCACTGTGTTGACCATAAATCCGCAACGAAACTCGGGGAACACAGAATGAAAGCATCGCGACATTGACAGGTCTCAACGAAGCGGTTGTAGAAGCAGCATTATTTTTTGAACCAAGGCGTACTGCCGGGACCAAGCATGAAAACATTCACACACACCCGCAACAGGACAGCGACTAGAACAGGTATCCAAATCACGACCCACGAGAAACCGAAAGATATGGACAACTCACGTCATAAAGCAGACGACAAATGGAAGAAGAATGATGGATATGCATAGAGCATGTCTGCTGTGGACTGTGGCCATCACGACGTTGCACATAATTACAATTACATAACGCCAGCGTTAGCTTCTTTTCGGTTATCTCGCGTGATTGGAAATTGCCAAAGGAAGTTACCACCCAGAAGGCACAGGGACGTGGTCACGTGATCGTCTGGCGGCAAATCTAGAGATGACCCCGCTCCCGGCCTCATTATACGCTTCAGCGGACCCACTAAGTACCGCCCAATCCTGTGCTCAGTTCGCTAAGCAGATTACCTCGTCCTTCTGCGTAATACCGGGTCGCCCTCAGCTGCGATGCGCGAGAAAAACACCATTAAACCCAGTTCCTGTGGCTTCCCCGCTGTGATTCCAGTAGCTAAAATAACGTCGTAAGGAGACCATGCATAGGCGTTAACTGACGTCCCCACATTTGATGGCATGTCCACGGCGTGGAGGGGCCAGGCGAGGCTTCCAACTCCAAGGCGATGTTTGCTTTCCGATTCGATCTAAATATATACTGACATTTTACGTGTTATGTCTATTCATAACGAGACATGGTGAATGTGAAATTGTCACCACCAAGTAGCTAAGTAGAACATTTATACGTCGTTTGAATGTTTCTTGCCCGTAATACAGAGGGCTAAATACACTTTCACAATTGGAACACATTTTCTATTTACAGTGATCTATAATTTGTTTATCCGCAATGTCAGTTCAATATTGTTTATGCCTTATTGCAAAACTGCCCAGAACTCTTGACCTGTTATCATATTCAACATTAGACAACGTGTTCCTTGTATGCAGGTCGCCGTGTACGTTGGGAATACCCTTTTGTGTGTTATTGTAATAACAATTAAGGGCAATAATGTTAAATGCATGGACGGTCATTGCGTTTACAAACCGACGGATGACGTAAGCTGCACATCTCTTGCGGTGTACATTGTATAGACAGACTCGTGTAGCGAGAGGACAGAGTGTCTGTCCCGCCGCGATGCCAGTGGAAATGGGTCGACAGCGATAAATGTTGCCAGATAGCAGCAATGACAGTACTGCCGATTACTGTATCTCTGTAATGATGAAAATAACAACTCAGTGAACTGCGCGCAAGGATCATTGCCGTGTTTTTTCCTCACAACAGAGAGTCTACATTACAGCGCAACAGTGTACACAGAACAAGGGCATGCCAGTGTTCTCTGGAGCCGACATTGTGTTTGTGTTGACGTTTTATTGGTGTCTCTATATGGAATCAAACAATTATATAAAACCCATTGCAGTTTTGATATCGTTGGATTAAGAAAGGAATTGTGTTTTAGCGCGCGCGCTTAAAATCAGTTGTGACTGCGGCGGCAGAGAAAATAGTTCCCAGCAATGAGCTTCCATTGTGTAAATTCACCAACTATGTGTGAGCAATAAACATACAATTGTACCTTTGCGGCCAGCAAACCGCAGCAATTACCTGATTGTAAAACCAATCTCTCGTATGATTCACTCGGCAAGCCGTAAAAACGTCCAGAATTTTATTACGACCAACACTCGCAATGTCTCCAGCGACCTCGAATCACGCGAGAAGATTAGTAGACATTAACTGCGATTTGCAGTTTTACTTATTTATTGTTGTAAAGACAGAATACCACAGACAACACGTGTAGGAGACGCGATCGGGAACAAGCTCTCGACAGACCCATTCAACGCTTCCCCTGGTCGTGATAGTTCGTAGATGGCACGGGTGGTACGTAGCGGTACTGGTGGGGTAAAAAGAAGTTAGCGGGGGATATGGCGTTTAGCCTCGGGAGGAGACACCGTGGGTCTGTGCGTAGTTCCAAGCGCCCATATCTCTGCAGATATCACTAGGACCGACGAGCCGTAGTTACCGGGAACACCAACACGGCGACATTCACATTCCTGTCAACTCGATGTTTGTCCCTCCAATTGGGAACGCCTATCGTGTTGCGATGCCCACGGGCAGTTCCGGCAGGACATTTCCGTTGTCGTTCCCGACGATTAATCTGCCATCACTCAATGGAATGGCCGACTTGGCGCTCTTAAAATACGACGACTTCTTGTAGCGCGACAACTCGATTCCACAGATGGGCGCATCGTTCTAATTACAGATTGTAATCAGCCTACGTTCACAGTACACGTGTGACGTGTTGGCGTCAGCGTATCGTGTTTCACGTCGACTGTGCCGAGTTCAGCTATAGTACACGGCCATACATTGATACAATGATAGCAACGTGCCAATGTAAGATAGACCAAAGAATGGTAGGGAGAATTAAGTAGCTAGCATGTGTCAAAATGGTTCTGCAAAGTGGGCAAGGCTGGACACGTGTGTTTGACCAAGTGTCGATATTTAACATTGTAAGATCCACATTCGCTGCATGCTGCGTTTACTCATTTGTCTGTTTTGACGATATTTAGGTACGAGTGAGTGAGTGAGTGAGTAGAGTGAGTGAGTGAGTGAGTGGTGGTGGGTGGGTGGTGGGTGGGTGGGGTGGGTGGGTGGGTGAGTGAGTGAGTGAGTGAGTGAGTGAGTGAGTGAGTGAGTGAGCAAAAGAGTCAATGGTTGAGTGAGTAAGTCAGTGGGTGAGTGAGTGAGTGAGGGAATGACCGCGCGAATGAATGGATGAATGGATGAATGGATGAATGAATGAATGGATGAATGGATGAATGGATGAATGAATGAATGGATGAATGAATGAATGAATGAATGAATGAATGAATGAATGAATGAATGAATGAATGAATGAATGAATGAATGAATGAATGAATGAATGAATGAATGAATGAATGAATGAATGAATGAATGAATGAATGAATGAATGAATGAATGAATGAATGAATGAATGAATGAATGAATGAATGAATGAATGAATGAATGAATGAATGAAATGTTATTAGACCAATCATTGCCTGTTCATAATTGGGTAATTTTAGTAGGTCAGGAAGGTTCCTCTCGTTAAACAAGAATAAGAAAACAAAATTCTAAATGCATCAACACTCAACTTACATTAAAATGTCACTAATAACAATACTCAGGGATGCTTATGCGTGCGTAATCAATCATGCGATGGTAGCTATGAATAATATATATATATATATATATATATATATATATATATATATATATATATATATATATATATATATATATATAAGCTACCGTTGACAACTACGCCCACAGGGTGACAGTGTCAGTTTAAACACATTACCCGTGAAGACATTCACACCTTCGTAGACATGTATCAAACCAGACCCGCGCTTCCTGAAAACCAGCTAATCGATTTCACACTTCGTCGGTTCTTTTCGCAAAAACTGCCCCAGGTGAAACTTAGACCGACACTTCCCGCCCGGGTCGACTGTGAGCCGTTGCTGGCGAATAAAAACAAACCACCGGTTGGACACGGCTGGTTTGTGGCTCTCTTGTGTTGCGTCAATGCTGCGTTACTCGGAGCAAACCGACCGTGAAATGCCGTGTCTGATCCACGGAAGAATGTCACCAAGGCATTGATTGTTGTGTAGTGACAGTGGCTGGCTGACACCTGCGACGGGAAATGGTTGACTGGACTATGTGGACGCGTGCAGGTGTTCGTCTACAGTGTCCTCCGAGTTCCAAAATTAACTTTGCCATAAAGCGAGGGTGTCGCCTCGTAGGTTTTATGTTTTCATTTAAAACTCCAATGTCATTTCGATTATTTTGGCTCCTCGCGTTTCAGACTAATTTCACGAAAAAGCAACCCTACGAAGTATTCCCATTGACATACTAATTCGTTTATGCATATGTGTGCCTTCGTTTTTATGAAATAAACAGAAAACTCAGAAAAATGTAAAAGTCTCGATAGCGTAAACTCGAAGCATACATCTGAGTTACGTTCTTGCATGATGAAGGTTAACACCTGCAAATTTGCGTTTAGTTACTTTATTAAGCTCAGAAGAATGTTCGCAGTATGAATCATTCCGCATGAAACAAAACATCACCCAGTTTCAAAATAATGCAATAATGCCGAATCGAAGAGAGTTAACCGCAGTACCTTTTGATGTTTGACTTTCCCTCGTGATAGACAGCAGACTTCCCGTTACAAATTACTGCTCTGTCATAGCTGGACAGAGGAGCTGGCACCCTCGATCCCATTAACTTCAAAGGTTTGGAATTTTGTTGGAGGAAGTGGAACTTTCACAATTTAGCGAGTTAACACCCACTTTGCTGTAAATGGTCGATCTGCAGCAATAACGAGACTCAAAGACCCGTTTGGTAAACATAGTTAGCTTGTTCTGTTAGAAGGCCAGGCTTGACTGTTCTGTCACACGGTTCGGTAGCAGGAAGTTCACTGAACCAGCCAACTTCAAAGATATGATGTGATGCTTTACGATGCTTCCATCTCTAAGCGTTTAACTCATATCTTCGGGACATTTTTGCTAATTCAGCATACAATCTAACGATGTATGTTTAGGCACCTCTATGTAATGTTGACCTTGAAAGTTAGTATCGCAACTTTGCTCGGTAATGTTAAAAAATTACAATGGGAGCCTTAGCAAGCCAAATTACGACTTTACCTCTTAAGATCAGGTGTAGCTTGTGAGATTATAATCGAATCGTTGTAAATTACTTGGAACTATCAGTCATATGCCTAAAAGTTTGAAGACCCCTATTCGTGTCGTATCATAATGTGTAGGTTAACTCCACATCGCTTGATCTGTAATGTGTGCTACAATGAAATGACCACCCGTGTGGGCGCATGCGCTGCACCAGCATGGCGACGCAGCTGCTTGGAGCGTAATTAGGACTTTTCTTTTGCCATTACTACACATTACTACTCCACTTTGCCTAATTCGATAGTAAAGCACGCCGGAGCCAGAAACGAACGCGGATTACGCCAGCTAAGCACGAAAGCTGTTGCGTGCTGTTTTGCTGATAGTCTCGAATAAACGGGAGGAGTACAGATGGATGTTTCCTGCGCGTTGCGTTCGGCCAATCGGGTCCTGCTTGAGCCTTGAAGACGCGCCTCTCTCGATCTAGCAACGAACGGGACGATGCCTCTCTCAGATACGGCGTTCATATCCCGTGATCGCTGCCACCCGGGGCAACCAGGATCGTTTATCACATCCCTCCCTTCCTCCCATCTGTCCCGTTTTATTGCTCCCCCGTGCACAAGTCGACACGGGTTCACCGTTAATAATGGATCTGCCAGATGTAATCTCCCGAAATGCGTCTCTCCGTCCGCCATGAACCGCACTGTCGCGACGCTGACGACGGAACTGTATTCGATGCAGGGTCATTCTTGTCCCAGGAAGACACGTCTCGTCGTATCTAGCATATCGCTGTGGGTGGTCTTTGTGGAGCGGCTCTGGTCAACTTGATTGTTGTGATTCAAATTGGCCGCCAGCGATCTGCCGATGTCGTATATTCGCGCATATGTAAAAGTCTGCATAATACGATCCGATAAAACGCGCGCGTGATATCCCACGTGGACTATAATTTGCCGACATCCGACGTTACTACATAGCTGTTTGTGCCACGGGTTAATTTATACGGAAGTATTCCCTATAGTTTGATAGTGAAACGTATATATTCTTGAGTTACTTGTAACAAAATAGCGCTTATTCGTGTATCACATCGGAAGTAACATTTTTACAGTTGCAACCAATTCGAAGTAGGTGCCTAGTAACGATTCGTTAGCCTTCACAGAAATTGCTCATCGAATGTGTTTTTAATCATTTAGTGTACGCTATGGGTATTGGAACCTTGGCCATGCTGCGACGACGGCTAAATGAATCCGTATGCTCTCTTCCCCGGGCGCCATATTAATGGGAACATTTCCCGGAATTGGGAAACCGCTCCGGAGACTGTGTGCTAATGAACCGACACAACTTAGTAACGAATCTAACGACCGCCGGTGGGAGCTTATGTTGTGATCAGCTCGCACCAGAAGTCGATCGCACATCCGGGTTCTCCGGAGACAAAATGGCCGCCGTGCAAGGTGTCATGTCGCCCGCTGGGTGCGATAACTTCACAGCTCCAGCTGCGAGAGGGAGATAATAGATAAAGAACGCGGGGTCGTCTTCACCGGGAGACGTGGTTAATGGCTCCACCAATGGGCGTGGGTGTGTCGTATCCTGGGACGTTTGAACCCAAAGTGTATAGTGCAGTTTCTTAACATCGACTCCAGCCGTGTGTGGGCCTAGCGACATGTCAGGAATAAAACTCAATATCAAACATGAGCTAATGCTGTGTACTGTACGTTGGGAATTCATGCGGAAACTGATTTACGGGATTATCAAATCTAAGTGCAGTTTCGCTGGCATTAATATAGTCAAGGTCTATCATAGTATTAAGACTATTTAAAGAAAAGAGGAACAGACACCTTCGGTTTTATGTACGTGGCTGCGATTTAAAAAAAATAGTGCCTCGAAAATCACCATGTTCCTACACATGATTAACGCACTGTGGCAAATTGCCGACAAACAACTGCCGACCATCACACGACTGCCGACCGACAAACGACTGCCGACCGTCACACGACTGCCGACCGTCACACGACTGACGACCGTCACACGACTGCCGACCGACAAACGACTGCCGACCGTCACACGACGGCCGACCGACAAACGACTGCCGACCGTCACACGACTGCTGACACACGAAAATGACAACGACTGTCGAGTTTGTAAAGCAACCTGTAATCGCAGGGCGTGTCTGTGTCCGCGTAATAATCCGACCGCCGGCGACATGTCGTAATTTGGGCTGACCACGCCTCTCCTGGGACGACAGATGGCCGTACCCGATGACCACAGACGATGACCACAGCGCACTGGGTCATTGTCACTCAAGAACGAGACACTAATGGCGTACATCTCCGGGTGGCGTTAAATAAAACAGAGGTGTTAGACTATGAGTGACATACCGTCGATATTCTGGGTTGACATTGATGTATGACGTCATCAGTTCTTCCGCATTCCATAGCCTAGTTTATATTTGTGTGTTTCGTTATAATTCCGTTGAGTTGCGCTGAAAGAAATTGCCTGAAAATATATTAAATGAAACAATAAAAATTCAAGACACACCAGCAACGGCGGATGTCATTGTTTGGAGGAAGATCTTTGAACGTAAACATGCTACTGACAAATCTTGCCGAAAAGACGTGAAGATAACAAACCGTGTGTTCGCGATAAATCAATGACATCCTTGTTTATTGACAGGCAATCTGGACGGTCACATTGCCGTGGCAATCTTATCTGTGCGTATTATGTTGCTGTAATACGTGTTGTGTGTATATTGCTAGTTTATAATATAACGACATGTTTTTTATATACATATACACATATGACGACACAAATGCGACACACAGCGGCCTCTGGTGGCCACGATGGGTGTACATGAGCTCTCTATTCCAGCGATGTAGCTGCTTATGGCCGTTTTATGACTCGTAAACATCGCGAAACGACCAGACCAGATGTCTTTAATGTGGAGTAGAAGCGGGTATATGTGTTATATAGTTCGTCGTCTTTACGTGATTGCAATGCAAGTGGCGCCATACTGCAGTGGATGGAACCACGGTAGAATCGTATATACATAAACATGCAACGGAAGAAATTTACCGTTTCAGCGTGGTAAAGACGCGGAAACAGCGAAATGTAGACGGAAATGTAGAAGGAATGCCTTTAGTCGCCTCGTTTTCTGATTGTATGCCGGTGTGGTATTCCCAGATTCGGCAGGTCCCAGATTCGGCTAAACGCATACTCCGCATGCGCGCGCAAGCGCACTCACGTTTTTATCTGCTCTGACATAGTATTCACGACATACGTCACGTCCGGGCCGAGTTTCATCAAAACCCTTACCGGGCATGCATTTTTATTTAAAACGTGCGAATACCAATCATATTGGAATACTTGATGTATTACTAACGGAAACTATATTAGTAACAATGCAGAATCCATGCCTGCTGCCGCTGTGGTCACAGATTCGGCGAAATCGTGCCGAATCTGGGCCCAGCCGATTCTTGGATCACCTCACCGGTTCCGAACTGACACACCCGTCACGACATGAATGATGGCGAATGAGCTTGAAGCTCCCGACCAGCGGCAATATGTTATTACGGTTCCGAGTGCGTATATTACACATAAAAAGTGGAATTAAATTTTCTGTCAGCCTCCCCAACTCACTAATTAAATTCGTTGCTAAGATTTATTGGTCTACATCCGGTGACGTCATAGTATTACTGCGTGTGCCAGTACGTTACAAAGGCTCACTCTGTCAACGAGAGTTCAACAGAATTGTCATATTTGATTATTAATTGGCGACGAATCTTCTAGTAGATTAATTTCGTTTAGGCCTGCAAGGGCATTTAGGTTCGGTTTAATGTGTCCGTTGAAGCATTGGAGCTGTCACAATTCTGGATTACTTTGTATCAATACCGGGAATACAGATGACATGTCTTGTCCGTAATGCCCTGGATGACACTCGCCTCGATAATTGTCTTCTGGTTTTGGTCAGCAAATTAAGTAGTGCCCTGGATGACACTCGCCTCGATAGATGTCTTCTGGTTTTTGTGAACACAGTTCTTTATTCTGCTTCCTTGTCCACTATGTTCAAACTAAGTGCATGTTTCTTTACTACGGTGGTATGACGTCATCAATGACGTCACCGGTGACATCCTTAACGACGCAAGTGTTTGTAACCAGACCGAAGCGTGGCTGACTACAACCTGTGCAGTCCACTGGTTCGGCGAAACTCCCCCCGGAGATATCAAGATAATCCACGCCGAGCTTCGCGATTACCACGCTGGCGTTGACGTGCATTACCCAGACGTCTGCTTCGGTGCGTCTCTGCATCTTCGCTGTGTGCGAGGACTTCGTACGATGCCGGAAATAACGCGCCGTCAGCATCGGACGCGACTGAATCTCGACACCGATGTTTATTTTGCTGCCGCGTGCCATAAAACTGATCACAGACGGGGCGGTCTTTATCTGAAACGGTGGAACGTGGAGATGGGGGCATTGCTTCAACGCAGAGAAGGGTAGTCGACGGTGCGTGGCCGTTGCTTATCGGATGTCTAATTTCTGGACCCGGCTGCAAAGATTGATTTAGTTGTAACGACCAGCCGTGGCTGATTCAGTATTTCGCCACCAACAGAGCAGGAAACCGGAATGTAATCTGAGCTGTTTGTAGGTACCTGGGTGATCGACGGAGCGAATGCTTGCGCTGACGGGCGGGTAGTGACGATGAGGACTGTCCGTTGTGTGGCGGCATTTGATTGGCTCAGGCTGATTGAGCTTTCGCGTCCGTAATTGGTTGGATAATTAAATTATTCCGACGTTTCAGTCCACAGCCTGGTTTTACAGCGGCGCTGAAAAGCTGCTTCCTGTTTATGTCTGAGTGTGGATGCACTTTAGTTTTTGTTTGTAAAAGGATAACAGATGGTGTTACTTGTATTCATTTTGTAGTTGCGAAAATTGTGCCATGTATTTCGGGATTTTTTTGGGAAAATATAAAACAATGCCTGTTTGCAAACATCGGTGCTTAATCTCTACTCCTTTTCCTCTGTGTAGTAATCTAACGTACTGACGATACGGGCGGCTTTGTGTACAAGCATGTGATATTTATAACGTCTGTGTTATGCATCTATCGTGTAATTTAGAGTTAAAATGCAACGAGGGTCGCGAAACACGACGAAAGCAAACGGGAGACCTTTACGCTTACTGATTGTTTCAATACAATGGTCGACACCTCTATATGTTGTACCGTAACATTACAATTTGAAGGCCTTTAATATGGTTCGTTTCCTGGTACATTACACCCAACGGGTGGGCCTAATTTTGAAAGGTTGTAACGACGAATTCCTCGGCGTAACCTTAGGTAACCGTCGTAAAGTCTCTACCGTGGTATCACGTTCTGGTCTGAAATGATGTAAACATAGTAATTAACGCGTGTAATTCTGCGCTGTAAGTGTCGATGCGGAAACACAATGGTCACTATAGTGCGAGTTACGAACGAGGACAAGAATACCGCAATGTGTAGCGCGGAGGACTTTGATACCCACCCAAATTCGCTCATTACCGGGGAGGCCTTTTCAGACGCTGAGTGCCTACGGCGTGAACCGTGACTGTAAATTCCGGTCCGGGCGCACAAATCATTGATAAAGACTCGCCGATGCGAAGGTGCAGTGGGTTTGCAGCGACAAGAATTTATTGGCCGATAAAGGACGCGGGGCAAACAATGGCAATAGCGCGTAAGGGAGGCGGAGATGTGAGGTATCGTCGGGTCTGGAGGGTGTTGTGTTTCCGTGTTTATCACGTCGATATCTCCAGACACACAAATGGCTGTTACGTAATGTTGACGTCAGCGTCGAGTGTGTGTGTTAACGAACGCCCAGGCACGGCATGGTGGAAGATTAGATCAATAGGTTAATACCGGCGTCTTCTTGTAACTGTCTCTTTATTCCGTGTAGGTTTCCTCTGCCTCCCCGTCTCTCGCTCGCTCCCTTTCCCTCTGCCTCTCGCTCTCTGCCTATGACTGTGCCTCTGCCTCCATCCCCCTACCGCCTCTCTCCTTCCTTGTCCCTCTGGTTATCTCTCCCCATTTTCTCTCTCTAACGCATCCATCCCCCATCTGATTCGCTCCCACGAAGACGCGATTTCCTCTGCATCTCATCGTAAGCAACCAAGCCGGATATGACGTCGACACAAAGCAACTGGACACCCATCCTCTGGTCAAGCGCGCCTTCGGCAAGACGCCGGTTTATTGAACCATGGTGCCCAAGTGATCCTGGCCCCTGTTCCCACGACCTTTGGACATATCCCAGCTGCACTTGAGTTTTTCCCGAGGTGATGATTGGGGAGCGACTCGCAAAGGTGGTTATTACCGGAGGCTGACGCGTGCCTGGGGATTGAACCAAGCCACCCACGTGCCTGTCGGTGCAACGGTCGCAGAAGACCAAGGATCGATCCGACCACAACGACGAAGCGGACCAGGCGTAAGGGTCGCTCAACGTAAGGAGGGACTCACTGACGCCGTCTGATCGGTTCACGGTCGGTCTTCATGTGTCATTCAGCTCGCCACAACGTCTCGTCCTGACTGCTCTGTCTTCCGTTGGTGTTTGCGTCTCACGTCAGTTGCAATCACCCAGCAGAGTTTTATGCAGGATCAAATTGTGCCAGTCACACATGTTTTGGTGGACACGTGGATGCTAACTGTTAAGCCAGTTTACAAACTTCAAATGTGTCTGATGACCTGAAATGGACTACAAACACACATGTGACACCAGTTACACTCACATTCAAGGCATAACTAACAATATCTATGGTTTTGGAACACCTTTTTGCTCCTTCATTTTTGTACCCGTTCACCACCCGTCTACCCATATTTCTACCGGTCCACAACTGTTTTTATCCGTCCAAATGACGGGTGGACGGGTCTATGCATAAAGCTATGCCACCCAGTCATAACATGTAGTTTACACAAACAATATGGAGCAGGACTTCTCGTATCTTCAGCCGGTCGCTCCTTTTTGGGTATCTATAGAATAAACATTAGTACTTATTGTACTGACTACTCGCAGTGACAAATGTCACGTGGAGCGCTGTGGCGCACTTGATAGAGTTACAGATTCTCCGTCGTGAGAACCTGCGTTCGAATTTTGTGCTGGACAAATTCGTTCACTTCAGGGAATGATAGGGCCTACCTGGCTATAGACAGTGGTGGGTAGTTGTATACGAATGTCCTTCGAGTATTATTTGCAGCGCGACTGTAGAGAAGTCAGGATCGTGTTCTAACGATCTGAACAAATCTGTCGGGGTGTAATTAAGTATGAGGACTGGGGTACGGCCTTCTCCCCAAAGGCATTTTGCCCAGTCGGAAAACGCTGTTTTGTCCAAATATAAAAAGCTACAGGGCGAAATAGCGAATAATCATAATAAGATGGTTGCAACATTTAAACTCGTGTGACAATTACTTAATCAAGCTGGGATTATATCTACGAAGGAATCAATGAAGCCACTTTACCAGAGGTTGCACTTGAGGAGGAATCCAGGTTTGCGTTTTCCCCCCACAATTTTGTCTAACCAAATCAAACGTCGCTTTGACCACTTTGAACCCATTCACAAAATCCAGTGGAACTCCGAATACGCCCCATTGTGACAGTGTAGAGTTTAACGCCGGGCGAGGATAAGACACAACCCACTACACTGGCCCCGGGGTGTTGACGCACGGAAGCCCTTGGACAAATGCAGTTGGTGTAGTTCCACCGGGGAATGTATACACCGGCGCGCGTGACAAGAACACTCCGTTTACACGACCGACAATTATCGACAGCAGTCGTTTGTTGGTAGCGCGTACAGAATTACGATAGCCTCGGACAACCAACAGACACAAGTCTAACGAACTGGCATGACCCCGCGCTAGGCAACTGTCCGTAGACCCTCAATAACACCCATTTGAATACCCCGGGTCGTTACAACGCGGCCGTAACACGCATAACACAGTTCTTACAAACCGTATTGTGTATCGTCTGTAACAGAATCCTTATAGCAGCCCCTCCCGTCAATTAGTAACTTAACGCAGACTTGTACGAGAGCTGAGTAGGCCTAATCGGAGACTTGCCATCAGCTCCCTACTTATAGGGCTGCTGGACGTCACTGGAAGGAACTGCAAAATTCGGTCACAATCCCAGTATTCGCCGGAAAGGATAATTCAAACGTTGAGCGTGTCCATCGTGATAGATTTATTTGATTTATATAATAATTTATATATTTTTTAAACTAATAATGCGCAGCATAAAATCCACTATTACCTTAATAATATAAACTCACAATTTTAGTTAAGTGACATTTGCAGTCATGGATAAAATATTAAATAATACATGTAGTGTAATAATTTACCAAATGCAAAAGAACTGTGACAAAGTAACATGGCCTAGTGTGTGCCATGCGTATTTCGCATTGCGAAATATATCTGAAATCATACGTAAGTATAAACTCGAATCGACGAAGGATCTGTCAGCAATACGGTGTGATGTCAACAGTACAGTGTAATATATGTCAGCAGTACAGTATAATATCAGCAGCACATTGTAATGTATGTCAGCGGTACGGTGTAATGTCAGCAGTACAATTTAACGTCAACAGCAGGAGTAGCAGTATAGCAGCGGGTTAGAGTCATACCCGTCGTACAAACGCACGCGTCCTAGCTTTGACAGCGGCGCCATGTTTCTGCTGGGATAATGACGTCACAATGGCGTCAGTAGAGATTACGTCACAGCACACCTTATTGCACCCTAGCCTCAATCACAAGCTGTTACACAATCAAAATAGCACCCCGCTTTAATTAGAAGTTGGGAAGAAAGCTCGGCAGGGATAGCGAAACCGCAGCTGTTGTTGACGTTCCCGCCGAAATAGTCTCGCGGAGACAACGATGTGTCTTCACCCTGAGGGGCTTAGTCCATTCATTAACGTACTGGGCGCTATAAAAATGCCAGTCGTACCCGTGGAGCATAGAAAATGTCCGCTAAACTTTCAGCATGCGGGTAGTTATCAATATGGTTGTCGCAAAATGATGATAGTAGAGTGAAAGAAACCACCATGGCATATGGGTGAATAATTATAATGTGCGATTCTGTAGCTTAGCGTAGTAATTGGGGGTAAATGCACCTAGCCGAGGTCTCATCGTTTCATGGCGGTTCGGTTGTAAAACGGATTGCACATTTATCGTAAGCGGCTCGACTCGCTATCGTAAAATAGTAGGATGTTAATGGTAACGATGTTGATTAATGCTAGACGCAGTTTGCATGTTTGCTAAACGAAAAAAAGGACGTGTCAACCTGGCATAATGTCTCTGCAGAAGACGTAGGTCTAATTATAACCATACTGATGGGGTGGTATGGGGTGGACATGTGGAACCAAGTATGACAATTTGGTTTTCTCCAGTATCGTGGGCCGGCGTGGGGAATGTTACACGGTACCGAGATGTTGTTATTCGTATAACATATGACAACAAACAGGACATATACTTGTAGACCTATAACGAGATTAGGTCTGAACGACATCGGAACGACGCATACCACATGGAGCTACTCAATTAAAACATAAATAGTGTAAAATAGTTGCAGTCACCCACGCATTTCTTCTTCGTGGAATTTATCTCTGAGAACTTGGACGTTGCGTCGCTGCCAAATTGATCCCAATGACACTTGTGTGCCTGGGGCAGGTGGCGAACGCCTGAATTACGACATGCCAAAAAGCAGGTGGCGTGCGACTGAATTACGGCACGCCAAACCATTGGCTGTCCGCTGTAAGAAACGCCGCCAATGGTGTCTTGTTTCAGCCACTAAGCCTGCTTGCAGCTGATGCCAGCCATGTTTATGGAACTGCCCTACTTTCCGTGTCGGGTATTATGCAATAGTCGTGTGCACGCACGCGTGTGCGTTCGTGATAATAACGTAGCCATTGCAAAATGTGTTAACAATACGTCGTGAAGCGAACAATCAACAATCTGTTATCGTAATTGGGAAACAAGTTGCCATATAATATAATACTCAATATTCCCAAAAGCATTATATCTAGAGTAAGACCATAATTGCATTATCTAGCCACTCCCCGTAATCTATTTAATCCACCAAGTTATTCAGACAGGCCATAACATCACATCATTAATTAGATTGCCTTCAAGATAGACAGCACTGTTGTTACTATTGCATACAAAATGTTTCGTTGTAATTATAATAATATACCGCTTGAGGTGATATTATTGTCGTGCATAAACCCTACACTCTGTGGTGTTCAGATAATTGTTTTCTGAAAGATTTTTTTCTTTGGGGTGAAATCGGTGTTGTTGAATGTCAAGAAATTCGGGATACGAAAGGAAATCACTCGTGAGAGATCGGTGTCAGCAGGTCCAATTAAATGGCAAGCATTCCTGTAGGCACAACGTTAGCGAGTCGAATTTCAGTCCACTTCATAGCTTCGTCCGGACCACCAAACTGATGCAAATTCCCACGTCACTAGATTCTCCTGCACTGAAATGTCAACGTGTATGTGGTTTTTTCCAAGCGGCGTCTTCGATTCCGTGCAGCTGCGCTCTTATATGGGGGCCAATGCGCAACACTATAGACTCTATAGTTTTGCGCACTGACGCCCATTTCACCAGCGTTGCAAAAATGCATTCGGAAGACATCCATCGAAATGCCGAACGGCGAATAATGAATGGTGAAAAGCACTGCGCTGGCGTAGTGGATTCAACCTAATTCATCTTCCCAAAGGTATTTAGCTGCATGCGTAAAAAAACAAAAAACAAATTGCAGCTGTCAGCTCGTAAAATATTCCTAACGCGAAAGTCACGAGCGTTGGCGAAGCGCCTTATCCACGTTGAAGCGAGGTTACGGCATGACTGCCCCCAGGCGAACTAATCAGTCAGCGCTCTGTTGCGCGTGTTGGTGTCGAACCTGTGGGAACGAATTCACACAGGGAAGAAAAAAGTGTATGACTGAATGAATATCTACACATCTAAACGGTGTAGTGTGCTGGTATATAGATAGAAAGGAGACTTCCAGTTTGCTGAGCTCGTGTGGCACAGAAGCATAATTATAGATGCATAGACATAATCACGCATAGTATATGACCAGTTGACATCTAAAATAGCCACGTAAGTCAGACATGAATGTGTTTAATGTTTAGTTACGGAGAGCCATCTTTGGAGGACATATACGATATGCTACAATTTTCATGTAAAATAGTTTGTAATTTTAAATACTCACGGAGGTAGTTCAAGATGGACAAGCTTCGCTTGTGACTTTTTGTCACGACGGTTCAATTGTTGTCTCCATCGCGTCTCCTGCTCCATGGTAACAATAAAGAGTTAATCAGATCTAGGGATTCAATTTACTCCTGCTCCAGTTGTTTCATTATCCAAACAAATGCATCTTTACGCAATAAAAAGTCCGCTCTTATATCTAGCCGTATCCAGCCCATACGACTACTCAAATCGTGTTTACGCCATATATCCCGGCATACCAGTTTGAACATAATCCGGAGAGATTTTGCTCTGATAAGTATTAAGTAATCTTCCCATCTCAACTATCATGGGACCTGTTCATCGACGTTTATCTGGTCCCAACCCATGTAGTAACATCCACTCTAATCCGACCGCCTGCTCATATAATCCGGCTTCTTATCTGGCTAATAAGTAAATGACCTAAGAGGTCACGATACGAGGCATATTCAGATAAATTACATCACACGTGGTATATGAAGTTATGCGCGTTCCATATTAAAATAAGATCGGGAAGCCAATACGGTGACGCACAGCAATTTCGTGACTTTAAAAGTCGAGTCGAGTCGTCTGCCATTACGTTCACAGAACCCGTCACATCCACGAGTCGACGTCGGTGCTTTGAATCACCTTATTGAAAGATCTTAATCCGGATAACAATACCCGACCCCCGGTCCCTGGCAAACACACACGATACACGGCTAATGTAACGCCGGGATCACACGTGTGGCGCCTTAATACCCTGTTTGATTTTCTCAGACGCCTTTGTTGTGGCGGGCGGTTGGTTTGTTCAACGTCTGTCGGTTATCGGCTCCAGCTGCCGTCCGCGCGATAACCACGCGTGGTTGCGTCATTTTCCACGCTGATTAATAGCATTAATAATGCGTGCGAATATCAAGCAGTGGCGCTTAGGGCAGTTACGATGTTTTGTTTGTTTTGCTACACCGATGCGTTGCATATTATTTAAATACAATGTAGCGTGTGATCGCCAGGTTATTCTATGCCCGTATTGACTTCGTTTCGGAAAACGCGTCTTGAAATTATGTGTACGAAATTTGTATATAAAGTTGGGCATTGCAGCAAATGAGAGTTGTTCAACTCCATACATCATACTGTACAAACAATATAAGTAGACTTAATAGACACACTAATAGACTAGACCACACTGAGATTATCAAAACACGCATACCAGATCAGACCACGTTGTTTCACATGACCTATGTATGAATACAGTTCGTTCCGACTACTATATTTCAGTCCGTTCAGTTTTGTAATATCAAACGTGCCTTCTAGCAAGTGGGCCCTAATATCGTATGACTTAAACATTCAAATCAAACAGACGAAACACAGATTATGATGTCGTATTTCATAACAACACAGTTGGGTAGTAATAGTAACTATATCAGCGAACAAACACAATTACAGTGTATAGTCATCAAGCCATATAACACGATGTTACGACTACATGCCCTTACAAAAAAGAGCCAATGGTATACCACTGATTAGCATTGAATACCATTCAGTATCATTCAGTACCATTGGACAATTCAGTTATGTTTCAGCAGGACTCAGTGGTACTCTCAACGGTAATTTAATATCCCATTCAATACCATTGAGCGGTACAAAAGAATCAAAAATACCATTCAAAATATCATTTAAAAAACCATTCAGATACCATTAAAAAAAACCTTGGCCACAATACCCCTAGGACCATTCAAGTACCATTCAATGCTATCAATTGCATTTGAATTGTATTTGAATGTTTTTGGTATGGGTGACCGCCCGTTCTACACAGGAATGGTGAATAAGAAACGACGAAGAAGAAACGACGTCATATCCGGAATGGCCGCCGTCCAGAATAGACAATCTGTCGTTTGAATCGTCGCTACAGCCAAACTCCACGCAACACTCGAAGCCAGCATTTCAAAGCAGACGCACTGTCGACTTCAGTTAATTACAGCTGCCTAATAAAACCGTAATTTGTTGAAACGGGAATAATCATCGACTGGGGAAATTGAACGCATCTGTATAGCAACGACCGGCGTGACTATGCAATGTTTCGTGACAACACGTCATGTCGCCACGGACACAATGGACCGTTAACGAAGCACCTGGCCAGGCGACAATTTGATGGGGGGAGGGGAGGGGAGGGGTGTTATCAATAATTAAGTTTTCGCTGAAGTGCGTTAATTTAGTCGGTTTGATGTTTCAATGCACATTCGGTGCCATTTTCGGTATTATTTTCAGTTGCGTTACAGTGTGACATTTGGCGACCACTTTTATGATTGCAATAACCATCTGCCGTTTGCCGGTTTAACACTTAAATTTATTTTCAAATAATGTCAATACAGTATTGAAAGAGTAAAGGTTTAGCCAACTGTGGTTTAACTCAGATGAGCCGACACACGTCAACTCGTTCACCCAATGCACCCCAGAGCAACCACTTTCATGCACATTGTATAGTATAATTACAGTATAACCGCCCAGGCAACACAAACCATCGCGAGTGGCGGTTGCAGGTTAAGTTAATTGTGTTTTTTTCTTACCTATTACACTGAATTGTGAAAAAGACGGATTCTTTAATGCATTTGTAAGTTTTGTGAAGAGAGAAAACTCGATCCGGCATTGTCCAAACAGCACACACATTACGCTGCATAGAACCTCTGTATAATGGGTCAGCATTTCGGGTCTGTGACACCCACCCACGGGATCACAAGAGAAGATCACTTCTGCCAACGCGCGCGGAGACAATGACTGTTGTCAGCAACGCCGTCACAAGGGTCCCGGCAGGTCGCCGATTGCCGGTCACATTCGTCCGTCAACCCGCGCATTGTTCCCATTATTGAGTCGCATCGGAAGCTGAAGTCATCTGTATATTGCGACTTGACACTGGAGAAGTCGCTGGTGTTTGTCGGCGCTGGGGTTCCGAAATACGATATGTGTTGTTCATGGACAGGACAAACCCAGGACATATAGCTCACTCATATAACCCCCGAAGACATATAGCTCACTCATATAACCCCAAGGACATATAGCTTATTCATATAACCCCCGAAGGACATATAGCTCACACATATAACCCCCGAAGGACATATAGCTCACTCATATAACCCCCGAAGGATATATAGCCCACTCATATAACCCCCGAAGGACATATAGCCCACTCATATAACCCCCAAGGACATATAGCTCACTCATATAACCCCCGAAGGACATATAGCCCACTCATATAACCCCCGAAGGACATATAGCTCACACATATAACCCCCGAAGGACATATAGCTCACTCATATAACCCCCGAAGGACATATAGGCATGATATAGATATAGCCCACTCATATAACCCCCAAGGACATAGGTTCACTCGTATAACCCCAAGGACATATTGCTCATTCATATAACCCCCAAGGACACATAGTTCACTCATATAACCCCCAAGGACATTTAGTTCATTCATATAACCCCCAAGGACATAATACCACTACACGGACAAAACCTATCATGATCATAACCCCACGGAAAAAAACACCCACACGGACGTGATCACTCACAAACATAAACACGGACAAAACCTCCCACACGGGCATAGCCACTAACGGACATAATCTCTCAATGACAACACCCCTCATGGTCATAACCATGCGGGGCACGGACATAACCACTCACGGCCATAACCACTTGCGGACAACAGCATGTAAGCACATTCGTCGTGGATACACCACTGATCGTTGAGAGGCACCATTACACAACATTTTAATTACTATTTCTCATGTTTATCATATCCAACGCATAAGAAGTGTAAATATGTGTGTGTATTTGCAACAAAAGTTGCAAATACAGAAATTGCTCAGAACATCACCTTAACGTGGTGGGGTATGCCAACGAGATGTTATGTTACGGCGTTATGTCATGCCACGTACACCCCCGTTCCACATCTGGTGCCAGGCGTGTAAACGAATACATTACGTCGCCAGGATTGAAGATAATAATCCAATCGCTGTCGAATGTAGGTATAATACTGTTTACTTACGCCAAAAGGTGCGTTTTAGGTTTTAAAAGAACAAACCACAGTCGTGTCACATCGGAATGACAGCGAGTCAAAAATAAAGCCTTATATAGTCATGATTCAGTAGTAACTTTATTTCGTCTTATATAAACACATTTGGGGAGTGCGAAATCAAACCGACCCAAAGTTCGTGCAGGGGTTTTATTTTAACGAACTAATGCACTTCCTACGGAAGGAATCAAATTCAGTTTATTCACTTGTGCTTATTCCGGACACTTTAAACGACTTGTCACCTGCGGGCTGTGCACTTAAGTCTCCGAGTATCTCGGGTTACGCCACTGGAATTCAGGCCTTCCAATCATATTAGACACGCAACACACGTTATTTGAATGGAATGTTTGCTTCGGGTTAAATTGTTTGACCGTTTGACATGCACCCACCCATTGGCTGACCCCAGTTTAGAAACAGAAATAGGTTTGTGTGTGATACGACACCAAAGATGGCACTCGCACAGAGTGGCAATTCAGCGATGACTGAAGACAGGAGAACAAGGCAAACCGCCAAACATATTGCGTTTGTGTTCGGCGTGGTAGCGACACAATTGCTGGAACAGAAAACACCACAATACAGGCGAAAACTGAAGAGGAGCTTGGGGGATAACGCGCAATTACGGAATTACCCGGACAATTACGCGGAAATACTCAACACAATATACTGAATGCCATCCACGATATGTTTTCAGCAATGACAATGACTAACATGAACGTGCCGCGTCAGTACAGGTCCGAATTCCGCAAGTGGTCGTGATAAGGTTGCGTGTGGTGTAGGTGTGTTTAGGTTTCTTCGGTGAGCGCGCTGCACGAATCATATCACCAAACGGTACACTTGAGACCGGATAATCCGGCAAGCTATGTGAGTGACCATAGATGGTATGGTGCTACGAAGAGATACGCCAAGTTGTGTTGTTCAGTAGACAAGCACACATTGAGGAGTTGCTTTACAACTGTTGTTCCCAACCGCAAACTCACAGACCGTCGAACGGTGTCGGATGTCTGCATATTTTTGTAATAATAATTACAACGTGCTACAAACGCGCTGAATTGCGTTTGTTTGCATTACCTTTGTGAACACTATGCGTAGATACAGTGCTATTTGGATATAGTGCTATTTTTAATGGGAACAGAACATATCTCCTTGCATCATACACTGGTCGGACCGTGTTAGTTGTGTCTCGTCCACATGGATTTGGATAATACCTCCCGTTTACGTTTGGAATACAAACTGTAGCTGTAATTAACACAACGACAAATACTGCTGCATTCTTGTTTTCCCTTCTATACACGCGCAGCTGTGACCTAATAAAACACAAGAGTTGACAAGTAGTCCAGTTACCCACTTAGAATGAATTCATCCATGAGCCGACTTGTTACGTCATTAGGCACACTGTAATAAATATTTCCAAGAAAACTTGGTCCCAGTAATGAACTCCCGTGACAAAGATCTCATCGTCGTATCTGCCATCGTTCGTATCTTCCTATATGAACACGATATCGGATTAACGCGTGTGTGACACTCAATTATAATAGGAATAGAAGCGTGGCTCACTTCTGCTCGGTCTGTAATTATCGTCGTCTCACGACACCATTGTCCTGACTTCAATGAGAGACGGCTTTCGCGTGCATTCCACCGACACATTACACGGTTTATGCACTGTTGGCGAACGCTTTGTTCCACAGTCGTGGGTGTAGTTGTTACAAGTCACAACAGCACAACACGATGGCCAAACCGCAGACTGCTACTGCGGTTCCTACGTTGTTCTAAATTTGTTGCTAGATCATATCAATGGCTTTGATCACGTAAGCTACTCATTAACTGACTCACCGAGTGGGTCTACACGGGCAATTATGAGTTGCTTTGACAGCAGGCGATGTCCCTCGTGACTGTCTAGCTATTTAATCCTTATCGTACCTAACGATGACGGTCGCAACGCAGTGGTTTACGGTAACATACGCCTACAGATGGTCGAACATTCTGTTATTCTGCACGTATTTTTACTCGAGTTTTGTGACAGTGTGGTCGTTTGTTTGCATGCACATAAGTTACATGTCTTAAGTGAATCGATTATTATGCAACGTGTAGAACAAGAAAACCATTTCTACGGCAATACATTAAACACACCGGCGTGGCGGATGGTGTTGCAACGCCAACGACATTGTCCGCTCGATCGTTGTTGAGCAACCCAAAAAACCTCATTCATCTTACAGGATTCAAAATAGGATAAATATTCCGTCTTACAGTACGTTCCACTTTAGTTGATTAAGTTCTTGTCTCGCGCGTTTGAGGATACTTTAAATAAAAAAAAGCACTAACACGCGATGCGATTTCAGTCGCTAAAATCGTGTGCCATTTCCTTTGCGTTTGTGTGCCATGAATATTTATCATTCGGTTGAAGTGCTCCTAAACTGTAATGCCGACTCTTTCGATGCATTTGCATCTGCGGACCGCTTCTGTTTGCGTGATGACGTGTTGGGGTATTCAATTGAACTGGAAATGAAATGCGCAGCACAGGAATACAGTTTCAATACCAAACAGTTATCACGCTCCTCGTACGCACGCTAGTGGTATATTATATCCGGTTGGTACTTCGAATAATTTAATGTTGTTTGCCTAAGGAGGGCCAATTCGAGGTTCGTGCACTTCTTTAATATTCCCATTCATTCGGTAAATTACTAATCTTCCAGTTAACTGGTCTAAATTATTAGGGCTTTTTAAAAACGTTTTTACCATCTTTTTTCGATGTGCATGTGTTCGGAATGTCATGCTACATCACTTCAGGTTCAAAGTCAAAAAAGTCAGATATAAATTATTCTGTCCAGACTATGAATGTGAACATGAATGTGAATTTATATATTGACATATAGAACATCACACAATTGATAATTGAGTGTCTATGTTTATGCAAATGTTCGGTTTCCAAAATATCATCAGTTCAAGCTTAAGTTTATAGACCATGGCATTGTCATTGATCAGGGCTGGTTTAAAGTTGTGGAAATGGTTGAATTTCCAATAATTGTATAAACCTATGGCTATGTCGGCAATGACTTAACTTTTAAGTTTCTTGCCCATGTGCCTTTTAGATATGTGATTCCATAATGTCAAACAGGCATGTAGACTGCAATTTTAACTGGGTTTGCAACAGAGTGGGTGGCCTGGATTGAGAGAACGAGGTAGTTATAAATGACAGATGGTATTTGCAATGACAAATGGAACACATACGTGTAATGGCATTCAGGGCTTAGCACATGGCACCTGACTCTGAGCTGATGACAATTTAAAGTGACATTGGCACATTGTTAACGTGCCAAGTGAGGGTATGTCCACCACATACCGTTCCACTTACTGTTTCCTGTGTTGTTGTTTACAACTACTCTGGTATTGTTCTGTTTCCCACGCTGTATGTATTATGTATACATACTAATAAATGGCCACATTACTTCAGTCGTGCTCACTAAGTAATTGTCTCGATATTAATTGGTCGCTGAATATCTAACATGTATGGGATAAACATTGATGGTAATTCGAGTAATCATTTGAGATTAACATGTTTGACTTTTACAAAATCATTTAGACATATATTTTCCACATCATTATCAAAACAACTATCTATACTGCAATCTCTGTAAATCAGCATAATCATCAAAACATTGATGTTGGCTGATTATGAGAAGAAGAATTAAAAAATTATTATTTCAAGTTTGATTTCTTTTAAATGCTAGTTTGCAAGTTTCAATGCTACATTGAGTGGTGAGAGCAACACAGTTTTAACACCATTCAACCAATATAAGTGGAGACTTTCTTGCAAACATTTCAGTTGTTTATACATCATTGTAGTTAAACAAATTATTATGTTAATTTAGTTGTTCAATTTTATAGTGCAATAAACATGCACAGACTAATATGGTAATATGGTAATACTCCAGTTCTATGCAGTGAAAACTTAAAGCGACATTGTAAATACGGTTCTGCTGTTCTTGTCTTGCAAGATGAGCACTTTAGGCATCCTGCCTGTATCATCTTGCATATTCCGTCACATTATATAATCAATACGTAGGACATTATACCGTTGAGTGACACCTCTTTCTCAATTTATATGCTAATCCAATTTTGACTGCTGCTGTCAAAATGTGTTCAGATTGAAGGAATGGTTATAATTATGTACTCACAAACTGCTTGTCACATGTAGAAATCGTCTTCATTTATTAAATCCATATTTAACATCTCCAAACTAATTTCACTATCAACATGGCCAATGTTGCCAAAAGCCATTTATAATCTAGATGTTTTTAGAATTATAACTTTTGTGGTTTTTTATATTGTGAACACTGTTTCTTGTTTAGTAAACATAATTATATATTTTTTGTATAATAAGAACATTATGACATTGTAATAATTGAAGCTTTCTTCTACTTATTATTATTATACTAAAGAATCAAGACCGTACAACCCCTGTTTACAATCCAGTATTTCATGGTGTGGTTGAAACAAATTAATCTATTTTGACTTGTCTGACTAAACTGAATTTAATTATATTTTCGTTTTCTTGCAGGCTACAGTGCCTACTGCGACCATGCCTATCTTGGCAGACAGGGAGAAGGAATTATTCGTAGCTACAACTATCCATTCAACTACAGACAGAACCTCACTTGCACATATCGCATTTACGTGAACAACGATGAAACTGACGACACAAAAACAATATGTTTTATGTTCCATCGTTTCCAGGTGGGTCATGGTTAAGAGAAACATAAACCATCTATGTACTTATGTTGGCTATTTCAGGTATGATGTGTTTAATTTATTTTAAATTAATATATATATATAATTACATACAAAGGTTTACTAGTGTACATCTTAAAACCAAAGTTGAATTTGATTTATGTTAATTTATATAATTTACATTTTAAAATGTTCATTATGTATGTAATATATATATATATATATATATATATATATATATATATATATAATATTATATACATACATCATGAAAACCGTGATTTAAACATACAATCTAAAAGAGAAATGTAAATATATAAATTAACATAAATCAAATTCAAATTGCATGTATGATGTACACTAGTAAACTTGTATGTAAATTATATATATATATATATATATATATATATATATATATATATATATATATATATATATATATACACATACTACACACACAATACAACACACACATACAACACATACACACATACACACATACGTACATACGTACGTACATACATACATACATACATACATATATACATGTATATACATTATAATATACCGTATATATATATATATATATAATATCTAATAAGTTATATAGTTTAAGTGTATTTATTAATTTATACATTTATTATATTTCTTGTACAGCATGTGGAAATTAGCGCTATAGAAAAACAATATTATTATTATATTATGATATTCTGGTGGGTATTTATTTATGAAAAACATACCTGGAAATTATTTTGTATCCGAAGTCTCTTGTGGAATTTTTTTTAATATATTTTTTCTCTTCTAAAATTTTTGATGAAGGAAATTGATACATGCAAATGTGTAATAAACATAATGTTATATCTTGGAACTATAACTGTTATCTATGTCTAGTTATCTTATATTATGCCTATAAAAAATGAAGGTAAATCATGAATTATTATGCAATCTGCATGTCCGTAGCTACGTAGTACGGTAACTAAACAATCGTAGAAATGCCTGATAATAATAATAATTATTTTGAAGATGCTATAAAACTTAACAGTTTTGTTAAACCTGTTTGTAGCTGGAGAATTCAACACTATTTTGTTCCTTCGACTACATGAAGTTTGGTGATACCAAATACTGTGGAAGCGGCCTATGGCAGATCGGCGTGCCCTCTAACAACCCGAAGTCGAATGTCTGGTCGAACAGCTTCTGCTGTGAGTTTCGGTTTGCTTGATTTATGTAATGGATATACAGAACTATAGACGTATACATAAAAATAAAAAAAATGGGGAAAATACAACGCTGAGCGGCAAAATTTGTAAAGGGCGATAACAGTCGAGAAAACAGTATAACTCTGATGATGCAAGACCATAAGTGGGAGTCACTAGAACGACACAGTGAGGGCAGCCGTCTAATCCTATTTTATAAAGCCATACACCAAGAAACAGCCATTCCTTTCGCAAACCACCTTGTTCATTCAGTCAGCAACATGCGTGGTCATAGGAAATGATTTATTCAGTAACCAGCCAGAATTCAGGTATATGCCAACAGTTTAAAAAATTGAACCATTAAGTATTGCAAACAGTTATGTCTGCCTCCACAGTGGACACTTTTAACCAAAGATTGAGCAAACATTTAAATTCAGTGTAGTGCTTCCGAACATGACCCACCCCCACCCATATTGGCGTAATGACCTTCGGGTTTTTGCCAATAAAAGCATAGACATAAAATAGTCTCATTGTGTAGGCAGCCATTGATGTGTTAAAAAGATCAAAGGCAGTGGCGATAATATGAAGTTGAGAATGGCTACATAGCCACGACATGGTGTGATAAAGACAGTCTACAGACTGGTTCTTGCTTGGTGGGGGGATAGGTAATATCTAGCGGCATTAATAAGTTCACCTGTAGTTACTGAGAGGGCCTTAGATATATTATAAAGGTTGTAACTATAAATTTTTTTTCTTGTCTCCTCCAATCTTCATCAGAAGGTTGGTTTGAGTGTACATCTTGTGTTGGTTGTGACAAGGTTTATTCAGTGATAGTGACGGCTGCTGTGTAATTCCACAGCAGGTCACATATTTATCACAGTTTGAGACTCCTTATGTAGTGTAGTTTTATGGCTTTTTATGTCTCCCTGAAAAGTGCATTATTTCCAGTACCCCATATGCCAGGCACTAAGGGGACGTCTCAGTAATGATGTAATGTAACCTCATATCATCTACCCTAGATATGACATATTGAACTACATGACCCTTTGTTTAGCTTTGACAACTGTTGTTGTTATAAAGTGGCACGTTATTAGTATACAGATGATTACATGGATCCTTTATATTATAATAACAAATAATAGTAAGCCTAAAATTAAGAAGGGAAACACGTTTTTATTTGCATGGATATTAATTTCCATTGGCAGTGTTTAAGAAAAAAAAGTATAAACAACAGGCAAAAGAAAGTGGCATATACAATGCAAAGTATTTTGTCTATATAACTAATGACAAGTAAAATAATATTTAAATAAACAGCAATTAAATAAATACGACTTGGTGAAACAGCAGCCGTTGTAATAGTCATCAATGCAGTTTATTTTTTTATTTTTTATTAATGTGGTGTGTTTGATTTCTACACTTCCGTCAATGTCTCATCCGTCTTAATAATATTTAATTCAATAAAGCGCATTTGCCAATGAAATGCTCAAAGCGCTGCACAATGACAAGAAGCTTGAATATTGCATGCGTAAAATTGTCAATAAAGGTCAATAACTCTGACTGTGACAGTGGTAATGGCGTAATTCCTTGGCTGCCCACAGCCAACCACTTTGCTTTGGTTTACAACCTGTCAAAGGATTGAGCTGTGGTCGATTTAGCACATCAAATGGTCCTTTGTTTGTACGGCACAAGCACCAAACCCCTGACTCACCAGTCCAGACTTTCTCAGCTACTCAAGCCTCGAGATAAATCATCCTTTGTTCATTGGACAATTCCAAACACTGGTTTTTCTGGTTCGATGACCAGCACTGCAAACAGTGCCTGATTCGACCAAGTGTGTGCGCGGGTCTAGGGGTCGTTCAAAATTGTCAACATTTCCCTGTTTGTGTGGAGTGACGATTGACGAAGGCTTGTGATGTATGCACATGGTCTCTTTGTCAAAATATGACAAACAATTTGTAGCTGGATCAACATTGCAACATTGCCTTCATGTTTATTTACAATAATTTAACTCTTTCAATAAATGAGTCAGTTTTATTTTAACCCCACATATCTCTTCGAAGTAGATTCAGGGGTACTTACATGTCAAACAGATATTTCTCAGATGCAATGACCAAAATAATGATGTTAATCAAACATTTAGTTTTCCCACAACATCAATGTTCATGGTAAAACAATTATCCCCACATTTGTATGTACTGGAAACAGTGAAAACTATTTTATGATCACTCTTGGAAAATTTTCAACATTTAAAATTATTAATTCAGTGGGAGAGATCTGAAAAGTCTAAATACTCAGGTATAGAAATACTAGAATTGTTCTTCAGTTCAGTTCACCCATTTTTAGCAATTATTTTAATGTATCACACTTTATGTATTGTTCTTACGTTGTACGAAATAAAGACAATTTTATTAAATAGGTAAATGATGACAATAATGAATGATCCCTTAGTTGCATAGGCAATAGGCATAGGGGCTTGAAGCATTTAGTGGTCAAATAAATGTGTTGTGATTTAAGTTTAGCAGAAATGTCTAAATGGACACTTGAAAGAGGACTAAGAGGTTTGGTTCGGGTGGACGTCATTGTCATGGTCTGTGGGTTTTAGTTGTGTACTTGAGCAATGTTCAATACATTCAATGGTCACATCTGCAGCTTAGCATAAGTCTGTGTTTAGTGAAGACTTGCTAAACATGCATTTGGAGCGGATTGAAAGGTTTCTCTGGGTGATTTCTCATTATGCGTTGTATCGTGTAAAGTCTGGGTCATATGTACGTATGTTAGTAATGAAATGAGATGTATTGACCCATACATTATCAAATAAAAGTTAATACAGTCTAGTCATAACCACAATTGTATATTGTATTTGCTTTATTGCAAGGTGTAACATTGATCTGTGGTTTGGCAATTTTTGTCTACAGCAGGCAGCTTAAAAAATGAGTAACGTCATGGCTTGAATTTGCTATATAAAGAAATAAATAGCTTTAAGATGGTGCCACTACAACTTCAGTGACTGCAGCCTGACTGGAAATTCAGATATCTGTAAATAATACAATTCTCAGTTGTCTAGAAGCATACAATGCACATAAATAACTATTTTCTGGGTTGGAAAACAGATAGTTTTGCATGTATTTGGACATGTAAAACATTGTAAACTTTTATGAAATGAAAACATACTGTCTGAGTACATGCAGTAATGGTTATTTTAAATAGATATACTGTGACACAGATGTTTAATGAGAATCATACTAAACATTAATTACAACAATAAATTATATAAAAAGAGTTCCACAATTATTTGTAACAGCAGAAATATTTACACAACATTACGTGGAATTTTCCCCAATGTAGAAATCACGTAGCAGGGAGAAATTGGTCATGTGTGCAAAAGATATGTATTTAAAACTCCACCAAACGTACAAAGATTGCTGATAGGCAGATATGATGTAGTAGACCCAATTTACAGGGTAGACTAATCCTCAGACACAGTCACTGCCACCTGTCCTCTATGTCAATGAGCCATAATACTATCTCAGTGCAGTCAAACTTTTCTCTACATAAGGGCAGTTTTATCAAACATATTCCAGTAGACATCACTGATACCAGCATCAAGTTGAAACCTGCCTGGCCCTATCAAGGAAAAAGACTAGTTCCAGCAGCCATATTGAATTGTCCCTGACATAATTAATGGGTGTCATGTCTCCATGAAATATGACACCAGACATACCCTGTAGTTACAAACTCTTTGTGTTGTCAAAATGATAACATCTCTTCAACTTGGAACTGTCTTATATCAGGGCTTTATGCAGGATCAATTTTTCGCCAGTCACACATTTTTTGTGGACACATGGATGTTAACCGTTAAGCCAGTTTATAAAGTTTAAATGTGTTTCTTTTACCTGAAATGGACATTAAAAATACATGTGACACCATTTACACTCATTTCTAATGCATAACTGACAATATTTATGATTTTTTAAGATTTCTTTCACTCCTTCATTTTTGTACCCATCCACCAATATTTCTACCCATCCGAAAGAGGGTTTAGCCATACAAATGATGGGTGGTTCGGTCACTGCATAAAGCTATGTCAAAATATTCTGCAAAGCATTTGGTTGCCAATTAATAAACTGTGAAAATTAACAAACTTGTACATTATATTTTATCTTTGCTTCTATAGTGCACCGTACTGTATACACATATCATAATAAATTATTGCATAAACTGGACATATAGCTGACCATTAAATATTCTGGAGATGACAATAATAATGATAATAATAAACTTACTTCATGTAACTGTAATAACTATATTTAAAAACTATGAAAGCACAGCGGTTTCTATAGCATTTACATTTTAATAATAATAAAATAAATAAAAATAATAATGATTCAATGCTAAAACAAAAACATTACTCAGTTAAAATATTAACTTTATATTATATGGATTGGACGCCAACAAACTACTAAATACTGTGTCATGGAATTTATGTTAATATTATCACAGACAAATTACCAGGTCTTCATGAGAAAAAATAAAATGCATATATCACATAAATATGGAAATTGTATATTATAATTTTATGTTATGTGGAAACAACTCCAAGATGGTTGCCAGTTCCCTCTGAGTTTGACATTCCTGAAGTACTGTTAAATGTGCATATAATAGGGGCCCGGAGTTTGCTCGAACCTATCATTATGCAGGACTAAAAGTAAATAGTGAATGTGACCATCTTGGAGTGTCTTTGTGTCGATCTGACCTCATGACCTCCAGGTAACAAGACACCGTTATGGACCCCAAAACTGTGAAAGGGGTGGGTCATGGTTATCACCCCCTTCCTGCTAATCACACACATAGATAACAGTATCACAATAGGGGAAATGAAAAGAAAGTTAAAAGCATCAAAGGATGCACTAGAGGCAAGTTCCTGCCTGTGTTTAAAGTGTGCGAACGTATGCGATCTTAAACAAGGAGCCCGCGTATTTGCAGATGTGAAATTTCAGAAATTATAGGCCGGCTCAACGCCCATTGTACACATGTTTATGCAGAGTAGAAGTTAAGAATAACTTGGTGCGATGCTACAGATTGCTGGGTCTTCGTCATTCTGAGCAGGGTGGTCCAGGGATCTGGAATTTTCTCATATCAGCAGGCAGCAAAAACTGCACCGTAAAACCTGATAAACACTGGAGATTTCCAGCATGGGAATTGTCAGGTTTTTCATTACGTTGTCATTATTTATCTGTCTTCTTTATGTGCGGCTCACCGCCACGCTATTTGTTGTCGACCAGTTTTGATCAGTTGTTGGGCAAATAGCCATAACCCCTTTTCTCAGCCCTTGTGGGGCAAACACAGTACAGTGTTCATTGGTAGGTTGCTGTTTTTTGAGAAAAATAAACTATTGATCACATGCTTTTTTTGATCAGACACTGTCACATTTACTTAACATCTTAACCTTTCACCTTTAAGTGGGTGTCAGATAGAATATAATCCTTGCCCATTTCTCAGCCTCACAGACAGAGAATCCATATTTTTGTGTGCGGCTGTGGCTGTGGCTGTGGCTGTGGTTGAGTTTGCACTGTGCACGTTACATGTGATCACATCGCACTTGTATTTCCCGTGCATGATTTATGAGATGTTCTTGTGGCACTTCTGTACTTGGTCGAAGTCATGATTTGACAGCCATTACTGTGGCCAGGTGGCAGATTGACATGGAGTGCAAAAGTATCGCTGCTCATAGTTTTTAACTGTCTATCAGCAATATCCACGAGCCGTGTTGAAAATGATGATTGGGCTATTTTCGGTGATGTTGGGGCAGAGATAGATTGCTGCGGAACTGGAAGAGACGAGGGGTTAATTTACAGTCAGTGGAAATAATTTAGATTTCATGCAAACTCCCGTGGATTCAGAGATTATCTCCTTTGTTACATAAAATCCACGAGGGATTAATGGCTATTGTGATTATTCTCGGATTAATTAATAGCAAGAAATCTGCCAAATCTGATTTGTGTTTTGGTGCATTGGAATCACAAACTTTAAGGTTGTTTCTGGGTAGTTCATATTTCTGTAAACTGAAACATTTATTTCTGCTAAGTCAAGTGATTTATAAACAGAGTTCTTGGAAAGTGTAGGAAGCAGAGCAGAAGAGAGAGCTGAACCCAACAAAGAGCTACACCCAACATCACCATCATTATATACATTGGTGACTTAAACATGGAGGGTGTCAGCTCCTCTATCCAGAATTGGCTGAGCAGTCATTTGTAATGGGAAGTCTGCTGTCAGGTACGTGGGAAAGTTAAACATCAAAGGGTACTGCGGTTAACTCTGCTCATCTCTGGTTTATTGTTAATCAATTTGTTTTGAAACTGGATGTTTTGTTTACCATTTGAACGTGTTGCAGGCGGAATCTTTCAAATTGCGAACATTCTTCCGAGCTTAATGAAGTAACTAAACACAAATTAGTAGGCGGTAAACCTTTATCATGCATGTAATAATAATTATTTATTTCTTATATAGCACCCCATCCAAATGATTGTTCTGGGGCGCTTTACAATGTTTCTTCCTAATTTAGTTAAAATGATAATAAAAATATATAAAACGCTAATACAATACTACTTTGATAAGATATGCATATAAATTATATTATGCTAATAAAGACAATCATGTCCCCTTAAAATACTAACATAAATTAGCACAAACTATAAGTATATGGAAATATATATATATATATATATATATATATATATATATATATATATATATATACATATATAATATATATACACACATATATATACATACACACACACATATATATATATATATATATATATATATATATATATATATAAAATAGTATAAATATGTGATAAATAAATAAAATAGTAAAGATATGTAATAATATTTTTTTTAAATAAATGGATGAATAGCTGAGTAATTAATTACGATCGTCGGTTGTCAAAATAATAACCATGTTATATAGTTACAGTGTAAGAATGTAATATTTAATGACAAAATAAAACCTAGAAGCTACCACCCTCGCCTAAAAGTACTCGAATAACACATTTCTTGAAAGACCCAATGAATCGAAGAATCTTGTTGCTGCAGGAAGAAGATATCTAGAGTAGATAAGTTGGGAACAGATTAAAGGAATGGCATCTAGTTTGCTGCAAGGGATAAATATCCCCTCACTACACCTTGAGGGCTTTCCGGCTTCTAGGGAGTCCGGGCTGTGGATTAGGGAACGGGCTGAGTTGAACTACTGACCTCTTAATCATTAGTCAAACAGGGCACTTATCCACAAGTCAAGTTGGGTTAATATGATGCAAGCCAGGGATGGTCCAACCCCCCATGTCAACATTCTGGTTATTTACCCTACCCTTGTGGGTGTCAGAGCGTCCCTCTCACCCACCTGGAAGGTGTACATTTAGATTTTGTGTGTCGTGATTTTGTTATGTCTAAAGTGTTTGCATTGTCTGCAGGCGTGAATTAATTTCATAACGGTGATGTGGGTCGAGATTTGACCCGGCTGAAATTCTACTCTGAATCTTAGCCAACTGTCATGTGCAGTTAAAAAAGTGTGCAGTTAAACTTTAAAAAGGGGACCAGGGACAACAAGTATGAAGTAGACAGCAGGTCAAATACACGTTTGTCACCCATAACCTAACTAGTAATCAGTTGATGGAGCACAAATGGACTCAAATATAAAGTAATTACATAAAATGATGCGTCCACAATGGAACAAGGCTGTTCACACAGACACTCAGCACATAATCGACAGGTCAGAATAACATTCGTTCTACCTAGGCTAAAGAGTTTTCTGCTTCAACAAAAACAGAGCAAAGTGTTTAAAAGTATATCAATGTGCCAAATCTCAAATTCCATGGATGTTTTGCATAAAAATATTTCACAAACTATTTGGAGGCAAGTGGGCCCAGATTGGGAGTCAAAAATCTGGGCCCGGTCGAATCTGGGTCAATGACACCGGCAAGTCTTGGGATATCTTGGACTAGTTGTAATGTATGTCTGGATGTCTGGGGTCAGAAACAGAACCATGGGAATTGGGACACCCACATTGTGAGGGAAAAGAAACATGTTACCAGCATATGGTTGCGTATTGTCAACAGGAATCTGAGGCATGTGTGGAATATGTGTCTCACTGGATCATAGACACACAACACATAAGCGTTAACTTAAACAGCTGCGGGGACCAGGAACCTGCATCGACTTAGTTGGCTGTCGAGGGGGTGGGGGTAATTTATTATGAGAAACAACATGAGTTGTGTAAGGAGGAAACAGACGTGACAGAAACACACATCTGGATGTTGTGTGGAAGCAGGGCCAAGGCAGCTTCTGTCAGTACCTCACGTCAAAATAACTCTGCTTTTGCATAGTTATACAGGATGTGTCCGTGACAGAATAGGCTACAGAAAGTGTCAGAACTGTGGGCGTGATTGTATGAGCTGTGTCTTGTTAGGGTTTAGTTTACATTGCTGGGATGATAATGAAATGTTTGTTTTGCTTGATGAAGTTCATTAATTATTTCTTGCTCGCTCACTCACCCAAAAACACAGCAATATATTAAGGCGCAATACCCACATTTATTAACAGCTAGTCATAATATATATAATATATTGTCTGTAATGATAGAAGAAATGTATTGCTGGCACATATGTCCATAAATTGTACTAAAATTATGAAAATAAATTCTGAACAAAACACTAAGATTTTAAAGACATTCTATTGACAGTTTTGAAGAGGCCATGTGTGTTACACTACAAGACAACTTTACTTCCCGTTCATTATTATCTGATTTTTGCAAACAGCAGATGACCTCCATGTACATCTAAAACTAGCCCTGACACATGTTTTGTCTCTGAACTAGTGTCTTCCCTGTGGTAGGATTCAGGAAATGTGTACATTTGTATCTCTGCTGTGAGATTTATTTGTGCGGTTGTGACTGCAGACCAGCGTTGAACTGTTGGCTTTCTGCACACTTTGTAGAAAGCTAAGTAGATAGGAAATGCCAGTGTACACAAAGTGTAAACAAAGCCCCAGTCTCTGTCTGACAAAGTACAGTATGTCTACAGGAATGATTAATCACCCTGAATACATACTGACCCTCCACCCCATGGTATGTTCTTGTGGTTTAATTTGCATCCGCATCTGCTATCCCCCCTGCCCCACCCCCAACCTCCATTCCACCTACACCCCTTGTAGACTTTGTCCTGTTTACTGGAGTAGTTGTGTGTAAAAAAATTATCCATCTGAGTCATACAGGGGCTGATCTAAAAGTAATAATTATATTGTAAAGTTTGTGTCATTTAGAATTTCTTAAACCAGATATTAATTTGACTAAAATGTTAATCCTTGTTTTTAAAGTTTAGTTTCTCACCTGGGTATGTGACAAATATGCTGTGCAGTTATCACTGGTAATATATATGGACACACAAACTACACCAGATATCTGTAAACTGTAAGATATCTGGACAAGATTGACACCCCCCTGAAGTGAAACAAATAAATCTGAACATTGTCACAAGTTTTAATGCACACACCATCTCAAATTCTGTGCTAAACTAAAACTGTGTCTCGGTATGCAACTGTGCTACGATGATGAATTGGAGTCCTTGTCCTGGAAAGGAATTCAGTTAATGGGCAAAAAACAGTTGTACGTGCAGGTTCTTAATGTCCCTGCCACAGAATGAATCACACTGACGATGGATTGTAAGATTATTTGCTGCAGTTTAGTGCAATTTGATATTGGCATCTCAGCATTAAATATCACAATGAATATCAAATGTGCACAGTTACTAATAACAGCAAGTCAACAATGTACAATTTTAGTCGCTATACTATAATTATTAAATAACAAGCAAATGCCAAGGATTGCATCTATAACATATTTTTGATCCAGTATTTATAGTTATATTAAATTTAACATTAAAACACAAAACTAGAATAACGTTTGAGATGTACATTTTCTAGACTAATACAATTATAAAGGTTTGATTGGTCATTGAGATTCCACACTGTGACATATGACGTAGATCTGGTTAAGCCTAGATAAAAGATGGATACACAGATGTTAGTAAGTAGGAAAATTGTTTTGTTTACACAAGGGATACTGTGCTAATTGGAAGTCGAATTAATGGGGCTTTAGAAAAGTGGATGCTGTGTAAACAGGTGAAAACACAGTGGTCCACACTTACCTGTGAAATGTAAACAAATTAATCCTCCATCTCTGTAGATGTATGTGATGAGCACACATGCACGCACGTACACACACACACATGCACACACACACACACACATGCATGTACACACATACATTCATGCACACATGCATGCACACACACATGCACGCATGCATGTGCACACACACACACACATGCATGTACACACATACATGCATGCACACGCACACGCACACGCACACGCACACGCACACGCACACACACACACACACACACACACACACACACACACAAACACAAACAATCACACAGTGACACATGCATGCACGCAAACACACACACACACTGTGACACAAACCCATGCAAGCACGCACGCACACAAACATTCACAGAATGGGGCGGGGGTGACTAAATGTTAAATCAGCACCTTCTATGAGGGAGACACTTGCTACTAGGGGGTGCCACTGTAGCAACTTATTTTCACCGCTGCATGTGTGGTGACAGCCGAACCGTCCAAACATAATGCGTAAAGACATGAAGCATTGAACAAGGAGGCATTGGTAGTGTAGTGGTTAGCACATCCACCTTGTATAGAAGCAATACCCAGACAGAACAGGCATGATATGGTAGATTTGGTGTAAAGACCTGGCTCTCAACATTGGTGACTGTGTATCCCTTGTGGCTCGGAGGTCAAGGTAATATCAGGCCCATCTCAATTTGGGATGTAAAAGAACCACTGAGGATGACAAGCACCTGGCAGTGACCTCCCTCAGTGCCAGCATAGAAAGGTCGGCTTGATGTAAATGTTCTGAAAAAGACTGACTAGAGACCTCATGAGATTGTAACATTGTAACCAAAATATATACAGACTAGTCAGTTAATAGAACCCGGCTAAGACCTGGAATCAACTTGAACTGTTTGGGGAATTTGTGAACTTCCTCTCCACCCCTTACTGTGAGGGAAGATTATGTTACTCTTTGATCCAGCACATAAAAATTGTCTTAAAGATAAACGAACGACAGAGTTGAAAAAACAGAATCCCAATTAGTCAAATAACTACAAAATGAACCCTTTGTAGTCTGTACTAAAAAGCATACTAGCAAAAATAGTTGCCAGCTTCATCATTATGAAGAAGAAAAAATTGATTATTGAACATGGACGTCCTTTGTAATAACACAAAAAGATATTATATGATGGTAATCTGCAGCCAGCGGAACCATGTCTGCAGCTTGTTAAAAGTTTATGTTTTGATGAAACACATTATTCACTGCACTGTGAAACAATGATTAATGATCCGTGAAAATAAAGACTTGGAATCACATAGATCCAGACTGACAAGCAGATGTAACACAGCATATTAAATATTAAAAAAATGGTCTGGAGTTACTAACTAAATAAACAGATTAGATAACAAATTATCATTAGAAAATATTTGCCTGTCTAAATATTGTCGACGAATTTGCTTTGCATTGTTATTTATGTTTGAATAATTTCAATGAAGTTCATCCGATGTCCTTCGCCTCACTTGCCCTTGACCTTAAATGCCCTTGAAAGGATGTAACAGTAGTCATTATTTCAAAGCCATTTTTATGTCGCTTACAGGGATTGTGAAGGGCGGCTGGTTTGACATCCACTTCATTTCCGACACAAACATAAACAGCGCAGGATTCTACGCGACATTCCAAGTGTATAATGGAGCAGGAACCATCCCTACTGCGTCAGCGGGAAGCTTCGACAGAGGTAACCTCCTCCTTCCCTCTTCCTATCTCTCCATCTGATAATCGGTGGTTATTTAGTCAGACTTGAACTGCCATTTCCCTAGCAACCAATTTAGATCTTACCATCCCATTTGGTTAAGCTGACATTTGTTTTTTTTGTAATCGTAATTTTTTTAAGTGTATTTGTTATTGTCAGTGAT
>JAODUO010000755.1:87500-105000 GCA_025642075.2 Ridgeia piscesae | reverse complement strand
TAGAAGCGATTATTCTCCTATCTGTGGTGCAAACATATTCCACTTTCAATGTGTTTTTAGTGTGTATATCTTAACATAATTTATTGTATATTATTTTATTCCACATTTTACATCTTACGATTTTATATTTATACTAGATCATGTCAACAACTATTATTTATCAATGTATTGAAGAACAGACCTATTGTATGCGATTGCTCTTATTTATTTATATACTTATTTTAATTAATTCAAGTAGTAGTATATTTTATCATAATTGTTTGGCACATATGAATGAATTGTCATGTGAAATTACTTGTATGACGATCCAACATTGCAATGTTTTATTGTAAGTACAATGAAAACACATGGCAATAAAGCTGATCTTATCTTATCTTAATAATATACGTTTATTATATTCCTTGTACAGCGCACTGATTAGCGCTAGAGAAAAAATTATTATTATTGTTCATCAACGCGTTGATCTCACCACTTGTATGTTCCAGGTGACGTTGCGTGTAACTTTGAGTCGGGTCCCTGCAGCTGGTCCAATGTGAAGAGAATCCACCACAAAGGAGGGACCCTGTATGGGGACCTTACGTGGCGCATTCACAGTCGGATGCTGAGTGCCGTGGGACCAGACTGGGACCGGTCCTCCAAAGACGGAGGTGAGGGGTGGATTGGGTGTAGCGGTGTTTCCCCTGGTGTAATAAGTTACGTCAATGTTTATGTAGGTCAAAAATAAATCGGCATGTTAACATTTTCAGTGGCCCATGTATTTATCATTGCATCAGTGAAGCCAAGGCACAGTGAAGGAAGTCTCTTTGTAAGCGGTAAAATAGCTCATTTACCTCATTGATGCTTAACGGTAAATTTCCAACTGCAGCCCAAGTGCACCTATGTGCATACATACACACACATACACACACACACATACACACACACACATACATACACATATATATATACACACACACATACACCCTCACACACATACCCTCACACCTCACACACACACACACACACACACACACACACACACACACACACACACACACACACACACACACACACACACACACACACACACACACACACACACACACACACACACACACACACACACACACACACACACACACACACACACACACACACACACACACACACACACACACACACACACACACACACACACACCACACACACACACACACACACACATATACACACACACATACACCCTCACACACACACAATGTTTAAGCAGACAATTTCTATGATATTTGGGTTTTGCTGGTTACTTTCAGTTTTATTCATTGCACTTATTCAGTCAAAAGATTTTTCAGGTTGTTTTCCAAGCTTTGTAAGACATTAGGATCCAAGATTAGTTCCCTCGCTAATATAACATTTACTGTCGACCCCTGCAGGAGGGACCTACCTGTACGTGAACGCGTCGTCCTCGGACGCCAGTGAGAGTCGGGCACTGCTCTACAGCCAAGAAGTCTCCATGCTACCTGGGGAGCAGAAGTGTCTTCACTTCTGGTACTTCATGCTCGGTTCTGACTCTGACTGCTGTCTACTGAGGGTCAGAGTTCACGGCAGCGACGACATCATTGGTGGCGCCACCTGGAGTCAGCATGGCACGATCAGAAACACCTGGCGACAGGCTCATATTGACCTGAATGTCGGCGCCCCGTTTCAGGTACTGTACTGAGGTTTTTGGTTGGGGGTTTGAGACTTCTTAATTTGAATGCGCTAAAACCTATCTCTTTAAAGCAACATGATCAGTTCGTGGCTTTTTATTTTTATTTCAAAATCATGTTAATCAGTATAAGTTATAACTATTGTAGTGTCCTGACCGCCAATAAATGTTTTATCGAAACAGAGCTGACTTCGTAATGTTAAACGTCGAATGTTTATAAGAATCCCGACGCTGTCACTCAAATCGCTGCGAGTGACACCCACCCTTTGACCTTTACCAACTGGGAGCCGTGCACCTGGCTGGGTGTGGCGTTAGTGGTGTCAACTTGTGTTCACGTGATACTGCATCGCGTGATCATGCATTTCCTTCTGGGCTTTTAGCCATGCCTACAACGGTTTCGAAAACGCCTCGTGGTCGATGTGTACACAGAGTTAAGCACCCTTACTGCATCTATTTTCAACCCCTAAATGGTACATGAAAACATATTTTGACTGACTTTACGCTATAATAGGTATAATTTATACCATATAACATGATTTTGCAATAAAAATAAAAAGCCACGAACGGACCATGTCGTTTAATGTTGCCTATCCTACTTAGCTTCCTAACACCTTCATCCATCTGTTGATGAGTTGTGCATTGTTTACAATTAAAAGATTCCCCAATCCCTTGGTTTTGGCAACTAACCTTGATCTTTGAGGATATTGGCACATAAAAAGTTGTTATTATTAATATAATCAGTTTGGTTGGATTGAATACACACTGTACAGTTGAATTGAAGATATTTAATATACCTATTTTGTTCAAAGACAACTTGTAACTTGTCTCTGCACATTATGAGAGAATGTTTTATGAAACCACATGTTCCCATGGATGTATATGTCTGTATAACCGTAATTACGTTGTTTGTCAGTATTATTCATACTTTCTCGGCTGTGCGTGTATACATACACACAGACAATATACAGTTCAGTTGTCTGTACAATGATGTGTTTACATGTTTCAGATTGTGCTGGAAGGGGGTGATAAAATCGGGCAGTCGAGGCGAGATTGCAGTCGACGAAATACTATTACAAGGAGGCAAATGCCAAACAGAGAGTAAGTGAAAGCATTTCCACGTAGGGTGGGTCCTTAAATACCCTACTTGGACATAAATGCTTTGAATTTTCCAGTTTTTAACACAGACAACAAGACAGGCAGCCACGTTTTAACAGTAGTCCCATTTGTCACCCCAGATAAATGGAACCCAATCTCATGTCAACATTTGTTGAATCAGTTGCACTTGATTTATGCGCCAGTGAGCTTGGTTTTCAAGATGCAATGGACGTTACTATAATTATGAATATTTTGTTGCAAAGAGTTTGTTTATAACTCGTAGAGCGCAGTGGCTCAGTGGATTAAGCTGCTGATTCTTGACGAATAGAACCTGCGTCTGTATCTTATGCTGTGGTGTTAAACCTTAGGCATGTTTTCTTTCAATCCACATTGCTCCAGTTCACTCAGCTGCATGAATTAGTACCTGGCCATGGAGTGGTGGATATGTGTATGAGCAGCATTAATTGCAGCATGGCTGGATGCTTCCCAGAAAACTTGAGACAGTGTTTGATTGAACAAGATCTTCCAGGGAGTAAATTGTAAAGCGCCTTGAGCAGTCCCGAGGACTGGATACTGTGTTATATAACAACTTGCCTGAGCATGAGAACCATACCAAAGTGTCAACGCAATAAGTGTCAACAGACAATAAGTGTCAATGGACAATAAGTGTCAACAAACAATAAGTGTCAACGGACAATAATTGTAAACAGACAATGAGTGTACCTGTTTAAAAAGTGAATGTTTTGTTTACAGTATGAAATGTATACAGGCCAGTCATTAAATTTTATGAAACGTATTCAATGCAATTTTCTTGGCAATATATCTTGTATTTATTCTGATATTATGAACATTCTATTAAAAATGAGAATCACATAGTTTTTCTATCCATTTAACAGTTAACATTTATGAAAATAATTATGCAATTTGGTGTCATAGCATTGCACTTTGTATTTATGCTAATCTTTAGAGTGTCGTATTAAACATTGCTTTCAGTATGTCAACCCGTCCTACAGTTTGTTTTATTAGTTTGTGCCTCTGCCACCAGGTGTGAGTGCATGTGAGACGGGCCAGTATCTCTGTCTCAACGGGAGGTGTATTAATGAGACGCAGAAGTGTGACGGACACGCAGACTGTGAAGACAAGTCTGACGAAGACTGGAAGGCAGGATGTCCGAGTGAGTGGCGCCACCTGGGGCATTTTCTCCGTCACCCGATCCTCGCAAATGTTTATGTTACAAAATCCTTATTAGAAATCTTAAATATTAACCAGTTGCTGGTTTCTGTATGTGTGATTCTGATGTCAAATGGCGCCCACCCGTTATGAATTGCATGTTGCCATGGTGATGTAAGATGATGGCATTGTGATGTTGATTTCAGGAGTAAACTGGCAGATAAAAACATTTAAAACAAGTTGTGAATTCTATCCCCAAATGCACCTAGGACGTGGCGATGTAGACATTCAATTTAAACGTTGCTGCTTTTTCCAAATGTCACATGGCGTAAACAAAACGACTTCTATCGTAACCCACATGTTTTTATGAACTAATAAGTAGTCCCTGTGTGTAATATGTATGTGAAATATTTTGCTGCAGCGGCGCCACCTACGTCAGCAGGACCGTGTCGAACGTCGCACTATCGCTGCGTACACGACGGCTCCTGTATTCTCAAGTCATGGCTGTGTGACGGATTCAACGACTGTGGCGACAACTCAGACGAGAATGAACTTGCTGGTTGCACTGGTATGTGAAATAGTCACCGCTTACTCCCACCCATCCTCGCACACCAGGGGTCGCTGCGGGTGATTATGTCGGTGTCGTGCTTACATTTTTCCGATCGTTATAAACTTCTGATTGACGTTTCTGCGCACGTGTGATAAATGTAAAATCATCAATGTCCAGCGAAACAACAATGCATTTTTGGGTATAAATGCTACAGGCTGTTTGTTCAATACATTAAAATATTATGTTTGTTTAAATCGCTGCCACGGATTATGGCGAACTACTGCGCTTGCTATCAAAACATGCCTCAAAACTTGTTTGCCTCGTGTTAATTTGTGACAAATAACTTTGTTGAGAGGTTATATACATCCTAACGAACAGCCCATTGTATTTATGCCATAATTGCTTTGTCGTTTCGCTGCACATTGATGATTTTACATTTATTGCACATACGCAGAAATGCCAACCGGAACGTTTATAACGCCGGAAAAATGTAAGCGCTACATCGGTACCAGCCTTCACTAACCGTCATATCCATTAAAAAAAATCCATTTTAACGTCAGTCAATGACGTCACCCACGAGGAATGGCCTGCAGTCATGTGATATAATTTTGGGTGATTTTAGAGCTACATCTGTATTTTGTCGTGATTTGTGAAATAGTGAAATCGATACCGAAAAGCAGTACAGACATCATCCACGTGAACGTGCATGAATCAGTATGGAAAATTGGTAATAATTTTAGCTATGCTGATTCCAGGGAGCACAACACCAGTGGCGCCAACTGCTGGGATGCGGTGTCGTTCGGAGGAGTTTCGGTGCAGGTCCGGGGGGTGTATTCCCACAGTCCGGCAGTGTGACGGTCAGCAAGACTGTGCTGATGGCTCTGACGAGGACAGGCAGGCTAATTGTACAGGTGAGGAATTTCAGTGGTCAAGCCTCAGTGGTCATGCTAAAATATTTATTATATATATATATATATATATATATATATATATATATATATATATACACACACACACTATATATATATATATATATATATATATATATATAAAAAGCAAAACATAATTTACATTTTACAATTTAATTAAGTATGATCATGTACAAAATGACAAATATGGAAACATAATCATAGGTAAAAATTACAATACATATTATGAATTACAAATAAAGCAATTATTAATGTGATAACTGGATTCACAATTAAAAATAAAAACCATTTAGACTGTGGGTGTAGATTTTGTTTACGATAATACATGGCACTAATCTTCTAGTTGTGAGTGTATACAATTATCGTGAGAGCCGGTTCCAGGTGTGAATCCTCGTCCAGTGCTGTGGTGCCCGGCAGGAAACTTTCGCTGTGCTACTTCGGGTGTCTGCATCCCGAAAAGTCTCATGTGCAACGGAAAAGCGGACTGCGAAGACGGCTCAGATGAGGACAGTTCTGTGGCTTCTTGTACCGGTCAGTCATTGGTCAATCATCACACATACATTACTGCAGAAACTCTGTGTCATGTTCAATTGGAAACATGAATCAGTTTCAGGAACGGAGTGTTGCTATAAGTGTCAGTGGTCAACCAAAATATGATGGATTGTGTCGCAAGGACCCTTTCATCATGACAGTAAATTATCTCCAGTCCACCCTAAGGAATGCTTGCGACTGTGAACTTAGTCAAAATTAATCATATAAATCTCTAATCAGATACTGAAGATTTTTTAAAGGATAGCTATCAAACTGTATATGTTTTGTTTTAGTACTTTGGTTTATACATGCTACGAATAAAACTGATCGAAAATAGTAATTTTACAATTGTAATGCAAATTTGTATTGTTGTTCCCCTAACAAACTATGTTTGTCTACACATAAATCCATTGAAAATTAAATATAATATCATAATGTATACACAACTACACATGACCGGCAAAAACACACTAAAATAGAAATGGTAGCTGTACTCTTTGTACTTTTCAGATTTGGTAAGCTATTTTATCCGAATTGCACACCATAAAATCAGGAATGATGTTTGCTTCAGATTTAGTGAGAGAAAAATTGGTCTTGATGTAAATACTCAAATTGTCATATATACCAAAACCCCATGGCACGAAAAATGGTATAGGCGTTTTGTATTATATAGATAATTGTCATGAATTGATGACCTTGCATTATGATCATCTCTGTATTAGAGCCACCATGCAATTAAAGCCTGTCTATGTTAGTGCCACCTCGTAATTAAGGTCACTCCATCATAGTCTAAAATAATTTCTGCAGCAGTAAAGTATAGGAAACAAGGTCTGCAAATAAAGGTCACATCACTTTTCAGGTTGCTTTTGGCCTGTACTGAAAATGGCCTTAATACAGAGGGACCACCGTAGTTCTGCTGCAGTTTGTGTAACTGAGACAACATTTCTGTTTTCCCTGCAGATTCCGCAGCCCCTGTGGGATTGGGAGTTGGAGCGGCATGTGGGATCGCGGTCGTCTGCGTAGGAGTGATTCTCGTCATCGTCATTATTATCATTCTCCTGATGCGGAGGAAGAAACGTAGTCCATCCAACTCGTCCCGCGGTCTGCCGTCGATTTCCAACGGGACGGTGCAGCGTCAACTGTCAATGTTAGCGTCGCTGCGTGAACCGATGCGAGCGCGACCTCCCCCCTACACGGAGCGTTATGTCGACAACACTGGTTTCACGCTTGAGACGTTGCTACGGCGACGAAGTGAGCAGGCGATGACTGATTCGGCGCCGGTGTCGAGCGACGTACCGCTCGAAGAACCACCGCCACCGTACGACAGTGTCATAAAGGAGGACAATGAAACCGGCGAAACAAATGTACGTCATTTAGTGTCATCATCGTCGTGTCACCAGCTCGCACCGGATGACCCTGACAATGCCACTCAGGTGATGACGCAGACAATGCCAGCGCACTCGGCGACGCTACCGAGGGTGCCACCTGGTGTTCACATAGAGGGCGCTGCTGCACCTGCGTCATCGCAACGTCGGCCGTCGCAGTATGTCGCACGAACGCCGTCGGTTCACAACAGGTCGCGCTCTGACCCGAGTCGAGGTCACGTTGCCACGGCGGTTGTTAGTCGGACCGTCCCACAGCGGATCAGACTCGGCACGCAGGCACTGCCTGGGAGGACACCTATGTACCACCTGAGGAACTATTACAACAGCAGGGAACATGACGATTCATCTGAGGACCATATGTACGAGAGTATCCCCGCACACGGATACCGATTTGGCGGACCTGTAGTACAGGTGGCAGCACCGCCTCCACTTCCTGTTCGCCCGCCCGATAGCACGTCGCCAGTCGGTCGCACTGCTCGCACTCGCATGGGAATGGGTGTGAGTCCGTATCGCACCGACTCAACCCATATGGGAATGGGGTCGCCACACCATGGCGCCACTAGTCTACCTCAAGGACAATACCCCCGTTTGTCACCAACTGTCCCAGACTCACATACGGCGGCGCCACTTGACGTGTCGTTTCCGTCATCGACGCGGTCATTCTCGCCCGATCACACGACCACAGATCAACATCACCCTGTCCAACCACATCATCCCCGAATGGGTTCGGGCGCATCGCATGGGTCACATGACATGTCGACGACGTCGGTCGTCTATAACTCTGATATTGAAACAAGTCTTTTGCCGACGTCGGTGTAATGTTGACAGTAATAGTGACACTGACACCAACAACGTCAATCTGACGTTGACAATGTTGGAGTGACGTACACAGTAACAGTGATTTGGGTAATCACCAAACTGGTAACAAGGAAGAATGATTTTTAGTAGATATTCCTTAATCGTTTGGTTCCTGCATTGTTTCTTTGTGTCAGAAGCCGTAGTGTTGATCAGATGATGTTATGTTGGTGTCGTTTCCACTGTACATAGTAAACAAACTCGGAGATATTTTATTTTGCCAAAGGGACAAATATAAAGTTTTCACCCTTGCTTACAGTCGTTTACAATTTGGATATCATATTCAAGATTTAATTTATTTGCCTTCTGGACGAAACACAGAAGTCAGTCTTCTCAAGAAACAGATTTATTACGTTTCACTCAGAAATTATAACCTACTGATTACTTTTTAGCAACGTTCATATTTGTGTGAAGTATGATTAAGAATCATGCAGATAAATTAAAATGCCTACTCTTTAAATTAAAGATTAGTTAATTTGTGCATGTTTATGGAAAATCATGTGCCAAAACATAATGTAATATTTACAAATTACATTATAACTGACTAAATTCAAATAAATTCATTCTGTGCCAACAAATGTTAACACATTGCAATGTCTAAAGAAAAAGTTATACTTTTACAAACATCCTCAGATACTGCTTATCAGAAGTATCAAGTATTCTCGTGAAATAATTATTTAGATTTGTTCCATGCATAAATTGGTTAAAACGTGGCAGTTCTCCTCTGTAATCTTCATTGTTATTTTACTGTGAATAAGTAAGATAATAAAAAAGCCCATGAAGTGATAAGAATTCTGAAATTGCATTATAAGATTCCCTTGAATTTATAATACTGTATCTGGGGCGAGAATATATCTTACAAACTACAAGTGATGTGAATATATGATTTTCGTTGACATTTATGTTGTCTTAAGTAATTTATTGATGGTACCAGCAGTTAATATCAGCGCATATTTATGTCTCCCGTTATAGTTATATATATGGTTCATGTTTAGTTCAAACAATGAATTTCTCCTCGGGTCCACACATACCAGAAAACAACAAAATGGTGGCGTGATTCGTCAAGAAATTTAATCTGAAATTGCTATAATCATTGGGGTGTAATTTCCACTTTAAACTGGAATTACAGTATTTGAAAATGAAGTATTTTCAAGTATGTTGTGTGAGTGAAAATGTGGCTGGAAGTGTGCAAGAGTGTGTAATTGAGGCTGTGTTTATATGCAAAGAATGAACCGATTCACGTGTAGCGATTGTGAAATAAAAGTATGCAAATTTTTTATATTGGCTTTGTGATGTATTTAAGTTGGGGTTGCAGTAAATTTATGATATGACTGATGGATTATCAAGTAACATACACACAAAATAGTGAGCAAATAAGATTCTCCCATACTCTGTACGTGCAAGTATTGAATGGATTTTTGCTACCATTCAAAATCATCTATTTCTGTTTGATAGAAGCTTTATAAGATATGATAAGAAGAACGCTAACATTGTGCCATAAATCTAGATCAAATCTAATCGGAAACACTGTCAGTAGCTATGCATACAAGTATATTATACAGAATGTTGATAAGTTAAGTAAACTTAATAATTTTTAATTAGGTAAAAAGTAAATGAGAGTAAATAAAATATGTATAAAATAATAAATGATAAGTTACAGCTAATGAAGGTAATAAATTATTGACAATAAGTTAGTAAAGATGTGTAAAATTATCCATGCCCTCTGATTAAATTGCTTGTAGATTTTAATGCGAGTATTAGCTCCTAGGTTTTATTTATTTCATTTAATATTACATGCTTACGACTACGATATGCATGTTGACGGTTTACACCTGCCAATTAGATACTTTATTAAGCTCGGAACAATGTTCACAATTTGAAAGACACCGCCTACATGTTTAAATGGTAAATAAAACACCCAGTTTCAACATAGAATTGATTGGCAATAATGTTGACGTGAGCAGATATAATCGCAATACCCTTTGATGTTTAACTTTCCCACATTCTAAACAGCAGACTTCCTGTTTATTAATTACTGCTTAGCCAATTCTGTAATCCTTGGTTGATTGAAGTGCACCTCACCTGTTTCTTTAATAATCATCCTGATCCAGAAGTTGTCTTCTCTAACCATCTTCACGGCATCTCTGCCATGACAACATCACCCTTCATCACTCTGTGGGGTTCCTTTGTGGCCATTTTGTTGGATTATGGATTATAAAAAAATTAACTACCCGTGCCTGTTGAGTAAACGTGTAACTAAACTTCCTCAAACCATTTACACGTACACCATGAAACACAAAATGATTCCCAACTGCATTCATGCAAATTTTAGTTTTTTCAACTAAGAAACTCCCAATACAAAACCAAACGAGAATGTAAAGTGCATGCAGAAGTACAAGTTTATCATGTAGATGGCAGCACGTGTATGAACCATCCAAATTATGACAGATCGGCTGGTTGCATGAGACAAAGGGTTAATAAAAAATTTCATAGAGTTCCACAACAATGTGCCTACTGAAACTGATGGTGAAGTAAAAACAAAATGCATTGCTGACATTGACTTACGGTTTTATTGAACACAGAGTTCGTAATAGTTCCAGATTATTTCGCTCCAGGCAGTTTGGTGTATCAGTTACATAGTTTACATACACAATTAAAAATGTCTAGAAGCTGATAAGAGTTAATCCCAGATGTTGTTACTGCACCCTGTTATTATGAATATCTGACATTTTCAGTCTATTCATCCCTGAATTACTTGACACTGCATGTAACCACAAATTTATATGCAATGTTACCTGCCCAAACTGACATTCTGCTTGGGCAGAAACAATTTTTTCTTTCTTAAATTCTGTATAAATCAGTATCAATCAATGTGTTTGATTGCTTACTTGGCTTAATGCATTTCATCTTGAGGCCAGTATAATTAGTAGCCTCAAGATGAAGTGCAACAAGCCAACTAAGCAATCTCTATTTTTGAAAGATACATGATTTCAACGAAATAAAATAGAGGTTTGTCGGAAATATGCCATAATTCCAATTTGCGCACCAACATTTGCATACTATAAATTTGTAAGTTTTATACTTTTTACTTTTGTGACAAACAAAACAAAGGAAATGTACTTCATCACAGTAACTGTGTCTTACATTTGAAACAACTCGATGAAAGAATCAACAGGTGTACGGAGCAGGTAAACATCTGTAACTGACACATCTTTAACTTCCAATTAACATATTCATCAACACAACGCCACATCAGTTCGGGTATTTCCAGTCGAAGACATTTAAATTAAGCATACCATCACCATATACAACACTTCATAGCATATGTACAATCTTAATAAAACATTATATACACATTACACTGTACTTGTTTGTAAAAACAAGTAAAGCCATGATGCTTAGGTAAAAACATCCTGTTTTGGTAGCTGACATCTGCAATATACACATACTTATATTTAGCAGGAAACAACAGACACGTCTACGATTTAAGCATTATGGTATAATTAATAAAGGTACAAAAAATGATCAACTTTACTGCAACTATACATGACAAACTTTAACAATTTGACCTTAAAATATTTAAAGAACCACAATAGAACATATTTGCTTATTACAGTATGTATATTAGCCTGATAAACAGCTACAGTGTATGCTACATAAATGATTTTAATTGTGCAATAAATTGATCAGAATATGTAACTTTAAAGATTATACTAACTTAGAATACAATGGCGTTAGGCACCCGTCTATCCCACTAGTATCTTGGGTAAAAGTCCCAGCTCCCATTATATACGAGGAGGAATCTTATCCGACCAGGGTGGTTTCCTCTCCTATCACAAACAAGCCAATATATCATAGACGATATTCTGTGTGCTTTATTTCTGTGCGAAATTAGTCTAAAATGAAATCTTTGAAAACTTAAATGCATAAGGAGTTTTCACAATAGTTCAAGCGGCATTCATAATAAATACTTCATTTACCATATCTATATAAATATACACATCAAATCCACATCCAATGAGCATGAATATAACTGATACTACCAAATGAATCTGAATACATTATATGCACTGTTCTGATAAGTAAATGAGCAGTTCACATGGGATGATCAGATATTTCACGCCACCATAAGTAGAATAAAATGTGACAAATACTTCACCAAACCAGTGCTGATTCTCGATTTTGACAAAACAAGCAGGACAAGTCCACTTGAAGTTGAAGGAATCTCCATGGCTCTTGTAACGTGCATGTAGCATCTAGGTGGCAGCACATGTGCTTAAGCATAAGTGGATTGTAGTGATGGGAACCCACATCAAAATGATTGTGATTAAAATCAGATTAAACATCTTTCTTCCTCCTCCATTAATGATTCATTAAGCCCAGCATCACTGACAATTCATAGCTGAAATTGTTCAAGTCTATATTAGATAATTATCTGAATAGCTTTAATATTTAATGAAAACACCTTTTTAAACCTCGAAAACAACTATAGCTTTTGGAAAATTCTTAATAAACTTGTTGCAGTACAAAGAGCAGCATTTTCCCAGTCAGCTGAATTTGGGTTGGACTAAAAATATATTTGTTCCCCTGGTTTCCCAGAACATAAAATTGTATAGAAATAAGCACAATGTATGTAATAAAAAACATTTTGGTTACATTAATTTAAAAAAAATTGGGTTTTCGTTGATGACAAAGCGTAGTTTCATGGTGTATAAGCAGGGGGTGCCATTGATGCACATGTTTCCGATACGTGTGGGCCAAACTCAGGGCCAAAGTCGATGCCTTCATAACTTCCGAACATGTGTTCCCGGTCGTGTCGAGATTCCCACCTGCACCGTAGGAGGTTGAAGGCCGTGGCTAAGATCGACACAATGCCAGCTGCAGCGATCAGATAGAAACTGATCCCAAAGCTGACCTCAACCTTGCTTCCTGGGTGCCGTCGAGTGGTCCTCTGCAAGACTTTGATGAGCTCTGATATCCAATAGCTGAGGCCGTGAATCGCCACGCATGTGAGAACTGCCAAAAACAGTGGTGAAAAATATCAATTTTTTGTAATAAATTATTATTATGTCCTGGCAAAAAGGCGACATGCACACTTATTGTCAGAACAGCTCTGTAGGTAAATCTGTTCTTAATTTCCCGCCAAGATCACCCAAGTCATTCAAACAATCTGGCAAAAGCCTAAGGCTTATTATTATTATATATTTATTCATACTTACACAAACATGCTTACATTAAAGTGTCATATAAAAACATGTGCATGGAAACAATTACATACAGATATTACTGATATGAAAAAGCTCACATTCTTTGAAGATTAAGGCAATCTTGTAGAGCTACCATGTTAATAATCATCACCAATTAAAAAATAAAATATGAATAATTTTGATATCTCTGCTGATATTGACATAACTGTTTTTTCTTTTCATTTACGCTTAATAGCATCACCATCCACTTGTAATAAAAATGTGTCATATTAATGTATGCATCATACGGACAGTATTATTTTATCATACACCATCTCTTTAGTTTTGTACACACCTGTGAAGATGCTGAAGAAGGCATTGCGGTAGAGCGGTCGAAGGCATTTCAATGTTGGTCCGACAAAATCAAGGAGAAACTGTGCCAAGGCTAACACCAGCCCAATGAAGCACAGTGCGATGACCATCCTTAGGTATTGGACAATCTCAGGATTCACGCAATCCACCAACACTGCAAAGACAGGTTAACACACTGTGTTACTTATTACACTGTACTGTGTAGTGTGTACTCAGGTAAATTCGTTTACATCTTCAATATGGCGATAATGTTGTTAACTTAAGAAATAATGTTCTGAACAACCTGTTGACAAATGATGGATGTGCTCCAATATATCTTTTTTAGTGAATTCCTCAGCTAGTGATGCCTGATATATATTTTGGTGGACAAAGTTAGCAACTATTCCTCAGCTAGTGATGCTATGATGTTACGTAAACAAAACAATTTTTAGTATTATCTGTTTAGAAATTTCAACAATTGTTTATATGCCCTTAAAATACCATGATAGTGCAAAACCCTGCAATACCCCGTATTGTGTAATTTAAACATCTTATAATTCACATGTTTTTAAGCAAGGCTGCCAGCTTCGTTAATTTTTTTCAATTAATAAATATTACATTCTTATGACTACAACATGCAATTCTGGGCAGAATAGCTGGTACCCTCGTATTAATAAAACCCACAAGCATTGCCTACCGTCAGAGAGGTTGTAGCTGTACTCGTACCGCAAGTGGACGTCACTCCCTCTACTCGGTAGAAACCGGCCGATGTGAAAAAACTTTGCGAGGCCAAGAGTTGTGATCGGTTCATGTGTGTTATCTCTCTGACACCCACCGCCGTGGAAGTGAAACCAACGTGGTTCGGCCATGGCACCGCAGAATAACACGACCGCGATGGCACTACAGAAGGCGGCTGGCAGGTTCGAATCTTTGCACTTCATCTGACAATGGCGGAGGCGCCAGCGATTGCGATGAGACCGTCGTCGATGACGGGGGCGCTCTACGCCTAACCGTTGACGACACCAGGTACACGAACATTCGGCCTGCCGTCGCTCGCTGTGACTGTGTGTCGTACTAGCAGCCTCGGCCGCGCCAACGTCGCTAGCCGCCGCCGGAGATCGTGTATCAGTGACTGTGTCTAGCGGAAGCAGTTCATCGTCTGTCGATCTTGGGTCAGTCTCGCTCTCAGGTTCTGGTATGAGCAAAGCATCGTCCGATTCGGAGTGTCTGTCCGCATTTTGAGCCATTCTTAACGAGTCTGATGGTTGGACAATACAATAAAACGTGCACTATTCTATATAACCTTCATTTATGTCTGTCCAGCCTGCATTTTATATCTTATCCGCTCGTCGTCGAAACTGTCAAAACTCAACCAGGAAGCGGAAGTTGTCATTACTGCTGCGCCCCCTATCGGTAACAAAAACAGTAATTAAATACCCGAAATCAGACCTAAAACTAAATAAAAATGTAAACGCGGAACTATTCGCAGATACGTAACGAGATTAGTATGTGGAGTATTTTGGTTCTTTTGCCGTCAATATTAATTTTATAATAAGTTGTACGAGATGTCATCAGTGGCGCCACATGGTGGCTGAGGCACACGAAAATGTCTAGTTAAAAAAATCAAATTGGTCAATTTAGATAGCTACTTCAAACCATTCATTGACAACACCTCTACTTAGTTACACTAAACAAAACCCCCAAATGTATAAACTATATGCCTTAAAATATATTTCGACTTTTTCCACAAACATCATAACATAAATAATATGGTAATGCCTAAACATAATGTCCTAGCATACTAGTAATACTCTACCAAATGTAACGCATTAACAATGTGAACTGTTCATGCTTTATAAATACACAACTACGTATATATGTTCACCTTTAAAAAACAGTCATCTGTAACAAGGGCAATGCCATTTACAACTGTACTGATATAAGTGTAATATGACAGACAAATGCAGTTGTAATTTGACCAATTTAGCATTATGACTGACATGATATTTATGACGTGACCAGTGTGAAACTGGTCACGTCATAAATATCATGTTGTCAGTCATATGCTAAATTGGTCAAATTACAACTGCATTTGTCTGTCATATTACCAAATGTAACACATTAAAAATGTGAATTGTTCATGCTTTGTAAATATAACTACAAAACTATGTATATATGTTCATGTTTTAAAAAAATCAGTCATCTGTAACAAGAGCAATGCCATTTACAACTGTACTTGACATTGACCACATCACAATTGCATTATCATCGGTCAGTAATGCACAACTATACTATATATATATATATATATATATATATAATATAGCATGTTGTCAGTTAAATAGGTCAAATTACAACTGCATTTGTCCATGGTCATATTACACCAGTCATTACAGTTACATGTCAGATTACTATTGCATCATGACTGCATTTATATTAAGTACAAAGGCACTCATCACAAGTCATTTTTATTTTTAAAAAAATCAGACTAAATATGCACAACCATTTATTAAAAAACACACATAAAATGATGTTTTTCTCCACATTTTAACTAAACAACAATTGTGAAGTCTATCAGCTGTTATCGTCACCTCTACGGTAACTAGTGAATTAGTACATCTCTTCCCAATCTGCTATGCATTGGTCGTCTTTATAACACACAATATCCACTCATGTAACACCAAATCTGATGGAATCTTAAGCTTTGGTTGAACACATTAAGTTTTTCTTTTCTTCATCTTTTAATGTATACCGGTAGATCTGCTACTTACAAGTCATAGTCTACCACCGAATAATCTCAAAATAAAATAATTGGTGTTTCCGGAAATTTCATCATTTGTGATTTCAAGTTTGGTATAGTTAAAAAGTCATTCAACAAGATATTGGCATTTCACAGATGAAATAATACATCACTTTCAAATTCCACAATTCCAATAATGTTCCATATTTTTCTTGGTCTTACTTTTAAAATCATACAATTTTTGAAAGTTTAAATGGTAGCTGTAGATCCATGCAAAAATTCAACATACAGTGATAAAAAAATAACTAACTAAATAACCAATCACTTCCTTATTACCCCTTGATAATATAACCTTTTATGGCTGTAACACGCTGCAGTTTTATGTTCTGAAACAGAAATATAATTTCCAATCTATATAGATAAAACTTACACATATATTAGATAACCATAATATACGCTAATATCTATAGAAGCAATAGCAATAACACTGCAATAAATCGCCAAGCTAAACAGGAATCTATCTAAAAATGCACAGTCACCATGTCATTATCATGGGTTAACTTGTGACAAGCCTGATGAACGGTGCAACAACTGTACAACAAACAAGATGCATAGCAAAATCTACCTGAGAACTCAAAAGTTACCAGCATAGTGGTCCCATCGCGTGCAACATGCATTCTTCACAAGGCATCTATCTACACATCAAATAGTCACAGCTAATTATACTAAAAGCACCCATGTAGCTACGCACTATAGCAGCAAAACTGGCTACAGCACATAATGGTAATGTATAACGATTCATGGAGATTCAAGAATGATGACATATTATTTGTGTTCCCTTAATTATTTTCATTATTACAATTGCCAGTTTTCAGGTTCACTTCTAGTGAAGTTTCAACCATAAAGTTTATTAAGTTGATACAAGTACAAAGTATCATGCATTCAGTTATTACAGTTTTACCACATATCAATTGAAACATAATGTTATCTGTAATCAAAATGGATACCAACAACAATTTGGGAA
>JAODUO010000755.1:70000-82500 GCA_025642075.2 Ridgeia piscesae | reverse complement strand
TGTAACGAGAAGAGTAGCATTGTAGGTATTCGTTTCCACATAAAGTGTATTGTAAATAGCTGGATCCGCTATTGTAATGAGAAGAGTAGCAATGTAGGTATTCGTTTCCACATGAAGTGTATTGTATATAGCTGGATCCGCTATTGTAATGAGAAAAGTAGCATTGTAGGTATTCGTTTCCACATAAAGTGTATTGTATATAGCTGGATCCGCTACTGTAACGAGAAGAGTAGCATTGTAGGTATTCGTTTCCACATAAAGTGTATTGTAAATAGCTGGATCCGCTATTGTAATGAGAAGAGTAGCAATGTAGGTATTCGTTTCCACATGAAGTGTATTGTATATAGCTGGATCCGCTATTGTAATGAGAAAAGTAGCATTGTAGGTATTCGTTTCCACATAAAGTGTATTGCATGTAGCTGGAGCCGCTGCTGTAACGAGAAGAGTAGCAATGTAGGTATTCGTTTCCACATAAAGTGTATTGTAAATAGCTGGATCCGCTATTGTAATGAGAAGAGTAGCAATGTAGGTATTCGTTTCCACATGAAGTGTATTGTATATAGCTGGATCCGCTATTGTAATGAGAAAAGTAGCATTGTAGGTATTCGTTTCCATATAAAGTGTATTGTATATAGCTGGATCCGCTACTGTAACGAGAAGAGTAGCATTGTAGGTATTTGTTTCCACATAAAGTGTATTGTATATAGCTGGATCCGCTACTGTAACGAGAAGAGTAGCATTGTAGGTATTCGTTTCCACATAAAGTGTATTGTATATAGCTGGATCCGCTATTGTAATGAGAAAAGTAGCAATGTAGGTATTCGTTTCCATATAAAGTGTATTGTATATAGCTGGGTCCGCTATTGTAATGAGAAAAGTAGCATTGTAGGTATTCGTTTCCATATAAAGTGTATTGTATATAGCTGGATCCGCTACTGTAACGAGAAGAGTAGCATTGTAGGTATTCGTTTCCACATAAAGTGTATTGTATATAGCTGGATCCGCTACTGTAACGAGAAGAGTAGCAATGTAGGTATTCGTTTCCACATGAAAACTTTTTGTAAGCCTACATTGTATAATATATGCACTGAAACCTTGTCTTTTGCGAATAGTTTTATTAAATAACAAACAAGTCATATATATTTCGCCCACAGTTTATGTGAATGCGTGGTTGCGTGTATGCAACAAAGATTATTAATGCAAACGACGAATGCAAAATAATGACAAGCTGCTAGTGCAGAAGTACGGGAGAAAGTATACAACTACCGGTATTTAGCTTCAGGGATGTACGGAGGCGTTCAAGGTGTATTTTATACACAGGAACACGCACGAATGTACGTACGTATATAAACATACATGAATGCATTTTACGGTATATGAATCTATGCCAATCAATATTATATATATATATATATATATATATATATATATATGATTATATGTTTATATACGCACAAAAGTATCACAAGTCGATTTCATATTTGTCTGACTGACAACAATACAACGCATACACGTTTAAGGCTAGTTTCAAGCAGTAAGTGTATACATGATATCGTGAAACCACACCGATCATGTCTGGCTCGTGATAACTTTATACTTCCACGTAGGCGTAATCACGACTATAAAGAGACCAGCTATGTATTATAAAACCGAATGACCACAATTATCACAACTAATACTCATTATCAAGACAGCTGATAAAATATCAGAATAGGCACCCGTAGATATTTTCTTTGGTAATAATAATAATAATTTTAACACATTTATATCGCCTATAACCTTAAAATGTCAAACTCAGAGGTGCAACAAACACAATTATTTGGCATAATCATAAACGGGGTCGTCACTGGAGCATGGAACCGCCGAAAAATTATGGTGGAAAACCACATTCAAACAAATATGTTTTGAAGGTTTTATTCTAAGAAAGGTGGCTATAGTTTCAGAATATTTTATTGTAATAAGGAGTTGAGTCTAAATTGTTGGCGCAGCTACAGAGAAAGCATGTTTGCCAATATTCGGCTTAGTTTTAGGGACAAAAAGTTGTTTGGAAACCGATGATCTAAAATAGGTTAATGGTTGTGCAGAGTCAGTTATCGTACAAACGAACCGAAGAAATCGCAAACGGTAACAGTTTGATTTGATTTGACATGTTGGAAACGACAGCTGCATCACGTGTCTGTCTCCAATCCATTCCGTAAGTAGTCACACTTCCACCACGAGCTGGTTACACTTCTACCACGTGTTAATCACAATTCCATCACGTGTTAATCACACTTCCGTCACGTGTTGGCACACTTCCACCACGTGTTCGTCACACTTCCACCATGTGTTGATCACACTTCCACCACGTGTTAGTCGCGCTTCCACCACGTGCTGTGCTGTGCGATACGTGCGCCGAGCACGTGTCAGCCTTCGGCTTTATCCTTGGCGATGAGCACGACGAGGAGAACAAACAAGACGGTGCCCTCGATCACCAGCATCATTGCACCGTTCAACCTCCCAGTGGACTCCAGCTTCGCGATGTTGCACTTTGCGCCACGCCGTTTCGTCGTCCTCTTGAAATCCAACTCAGTTATTTCCGTGAGCGTCTTTGGGTTTTTCACCCAATCGAGCATCAAGTCCATGGACACCACGTAGACATCCTTTAATTTGTGAGCCAAGACGACGTCAATGAACCTCTTTAAAGACTTCTCGGCTGTCGGGACAGTCTTGAACCAGTCGGTGCGGGCGTTGATGAGGAACGGAGCGCGGTTGGTGGAGTAGTGCGACCAGAAGTTGTTGGCGAGCGTGTAATACTGCATCTCTTCGTTCTCGGTCGCTCTCCAGTCGTCGATGAACTCGTGGGCCGTGCTGTAGTTGTCGTAGAAGCGCCGTACGGGGATCTCCCACACACCGTCGTAGCACTGCACTGGGTGATTGTGTTGCGGGCGGATCTGTTCGAAAACATTGTAGTTCATCGTGTAGGGCCACAACGGCGGTGTGTTTCTCCATGCCATTTTCTCTCCGAGCACGATGCTAGAGTCGTAGGGTTTCCACGCACAATCCTTATACTTAGTCTTGTTCGACATGTGTAGCATGGCTTTGAACTGTTCGTCTGCGCCCGTCTTGAGATCAGGAGCACGCATTCCTTTGAGATCATCTTCATCGATCTTTGCCTCCTTCGTTAGGTTCTTCTTCTGATACATTATTATCTTCTCCCAGTCGCCCCTTTTAAGGCTAGCCATTGTGTTGTTGATGTCGAAGCCGCTTACGGCAATCTCATGTCCGTCACGGTAGAATTCGCCCGCGCGACAGTAATCATCCGTGTCTTTGTGAGTGACAAACAGCGTCATCGTAGTTGGCGTACCATTCGGGTTTTTCCTCATCTTCTTTCCCCGTTTGAATAGCCTGCGTAGCGGGTACCACGAGTCGTTGTTTAATGGACCCGTCAATGTAATCACGACAAACTGTGGCGCGTCAACGACTGCTATTTCACCAGGAACGACTTCAGAAGCGCAGTTGCAATCAGCCCCGTGGCAGTCTTTAAACGTGCACTTCTTTTCAGCCGCGGGACAGTTGCCTGCTCGTAGAGACGGCGGTAGAAGGAAGAGCACGGTCGCCAGCAGTGCAGCCTCGAGTAGGACTCCGGATGGCTGCATCGCAATCATGGCTGAGGAGACTTGTTGGTTTGCGTGACAGAGACAGTTCCGGAACCTGGAAAACAAATACATCGAGACCTTAGATTTATCTGTATATATTCGATACGCGGATGCGTGAGGGCACTGCTTGTTTTTTGCTTGTTTGTTTGTTTGTGAATTTTTTTTCCATGTCCGGTATTAAAAAGTGCGTTCGGAACACCTCGTTCAGCTGGTAAACACCAGTTGATGAACTGGAAAGTTCTCGTGCTGCTCCAGTTTACTGCTGGTGGATTTATGAAAATGGGTCATGTAGGGGTTATGAACTCGCGTGTCTACGATTTATAGCTGCATGACGTGATTGGAACGCAGGAATGTCACGACTTTGGCGAACATTCGGTCCAAATGCAACAGTGGTAAAGCAATCGTTGTGGTTGCTCGGCTCTGTCGCGCCACGGATCCAATTACAGCAGACGACTCAATTATACTGTCCACAGCACACACGCACACGTGTACAGTTATTGTAAACGAGCCGCACACACGCATCTTCACACGCACGCGCGCAGGCGCCCATGCTCGCATGCCAATCAAAACCACAATGCGGTGTTTGTATCAAAGAACAGCAAACGCCACGTACCAGTTTGCAGTCAGTCAAGCGGAACAGTTGAAGTGAAATCGTGATACACAGTCTTGTCAAACTGACCCACGACCGTTTCTAAGACGGTCACGTCTTGGTTGATGTTGATGTTGTCGGCGCAATAGTCCGATGCTCACTTCGACGTCGCTGAATTTTTAACGGAATGCTCACACCCAGATGAAACCCGTACATCCGGTACTGTTCACGACGTCTACGCGTGGAGCGGGTCGACTGCCTGTGTGTCGCGTCGGGCTGGAAGCCGTTGTGATGTGACGCTCGATAAGGCGTAATAACTATCTTAACGGCCCCATCGTGGTCATCAAACCTTTTACGACAGGGAATGATTATCATCGGATCGGTGTGCGTTACACCGTCCAGGGTGTGCTGTAGCTAATAATTATATCAGATTATTATATAACATATAGATTCTTATGTGTCGCTGTGTGGCGATGGTGCTATTTTTAGACTCTTAAAGTGCTCGTGGTTCGATCTGTGTAGTAGTCTTAATAATTTAGGTAATGTAATCAATTGAATAATCAATACTATGATATCCATGTGATATATGTTATTAACATCTCTTATATTACCAGCGTTGCGAAGTGTAAGTGAACAGGATTATGATGTGTGACTTACCTTAGATATAATAAACATTGCTCTATGATAAATGAGTCAGAATTATTAATTACGAAACGTGATATCTTTAAAAACTAAAATTGATAGCTATTTGGGAAGGGCGGGTTATATCTCAGCAATGTATATTTGAATTTTTTAGAAATTATTTTAAATGTAAATAAAGGTATCCAGTCATATCATTTGTTTTAATTCATTATTATTTATAAACAGTTAATATTAATGGCAGGATATTTTACTTACTAATTTTATCTTATTTAAAAGAAGAGGCGTGTTAATTTTCAGTCTTAGCAGTTTTGCATTTCCTGCTGTAAATTTGTTTCTTTTATTAATTCATATAATTTTAAAAATTCTCTTATATTTGGTGAACTCTCATTAAATGATATTTCTTGTTATTTTAGATATGGAAGCAGCTCAGGGCAGCAGCTTCCCATTAGTACTCTGCGGGAAGAGTTGCAAACGTCATCCGCTTATCGTCCAAATCCCTCATGCCTGAGTATCAATATTACAACAGGTGATGACATCTATAGAAGGAGTGGTGCAGTGGATAAACTAAAACAGATATAAATGCAGCATCTTGGAGAAGGTGGTGCAGTGGATGACTCAAACAAAAAATTGAGCCATCTAAAGGAAGATCAATTTAGTGGATGACTAACAAAAGATGAAAGACATCTGTAGAGAAAAGAAGTGAGACACAGTGGATGACTATTAGGTGAAGGCATCTGGAAGGACAGGTCTGATGGATAATGAATAAATTGAAACTTGTTGGAAAGGACTAGGTGCAGTGATGACTGTTCTGGTGAAGGCTTATCTGGAGAAAGACCAGATTCAATCGGATATTCAAAAACAAAGTGCAACATCGGAGAAAAGTTGGGTTCAGTGGATGTACAAACTAGGAGTGAAAACGCATGGAGAAAGAGACTAGTTAGATGGATGACTGACAAGGTAAAAACATCTGGAAGAAGAACTGGATTACAAATGGATGACTAAATAAAGGTGAAACATCTGGAGAAAGGACAGTGCAGTGGATGATGAACAGAGTGGGCTCCAGCTCTGGAGAAGGTCAGGTCAATGGATAAACTAAATAGATGAGTATCTGAAGAATGGATGTGCAGTGGATGACAAACAAGGTGGTATCTGGAAGAAAGGACTAGGTGCATTGATGACCAGAACAGGTGAAGACATCTGAATAAGAACAGTTTGATGGATGATAGTTGGTGAAGACATCTGGAAAAAGGCTGGATGCAGTGGATGACTGACAAAGATTAAAGACAACTCTGAAAGACAGATTAGATGGATAATTGGAAGAAAATTGAAAGCCTTCTGAAGGATGGATCCAAACAGTGCTCAAATAGGTGAAAATCTGGAGGAGAAAGGATACAGGATTGATGGATGACTAGATAGAATTGAAACTATCTGGAAAGATGAGGTGATGGATGATAAACAAGGTAGAAAAAACATCAAGAGAACAGTTGGTGATGATGATTAAAATGAAAACACTCAATCAAGAATTGATTAAGAACGAAGACATCTAGAGGAACAGGTGCAAATAGATGACAAATAAAAGATAGTTCATCTTAAATGAGCAGTTCAGTGGATATTCAAACAGAGTGAGAGCATCTGGAGAAGGGACAGGTTCTGTGGATATTAAATAAAAGTGAAACATCTGGAAAGGAGCAGGTGCAGTGGATGACTAGACAAGTGTGAAGAACCATCTGGAGAGAAGAATGAAAGTTGTGGATGACAAACAAAGGTGAAGAGCTGTCTGAAGGATGGTTCAGTGAGTAAACTAGAACAAGATGAAACATGGAAGACGGAGTTCAGTGGATGACTGAACAAATTGAAGACATCAGGAAGGATTTGAGTTCAGTGGACTATTAAAATAAAGATGAAAGCATCTGAAGAACATGGTCCCAAGTGTGGATGACTAGACAAAGGTGAGCATCTGGAGAAGGAACCACAGTTGCAGTGGTGTTATTGGGTGAGTATCTGGAGAAAGACCAGGTGCAGTGGATAATGAGCTAAGCAGTGAAGACATCTGATGAAGAGCCGGGTTCAAGTGGATATTAATTAAAGAGGTGGCCATCTGAAGGAACCGGGTGCAGTGGATGACTAGACAAGGTGAAGACATCTGGAGAAGGACCGGGTTCAGTGGATGACTAGACAAGGTGAAGACATCTGGAGAAGGAACCGGATGCAGTGGATGACTAGACAAGGTGAAGACATCTGGAGAAGGGACCGGGTTCAGTGGATGACTAGACAAGGTGAAGACATCTGGAGAAGGAACCGGGTGCAGTGGATGACTAGACAAGGTGAAGACATCTGGAGAAGGGACCGGGTTCAGTGGATGACTAGACAAGGTGAAGACATCTGGAGAAGGAACCAGGTTCGATGGATGACCATTAGTGAGAAACCATCAGAAGAAGATGGTTCAGTGGATGACTAGACAAGGTGAAGACATCTGGAGAAGGAACCGTTGCAGTGGATGACTAGACAAGGTGAAGACATCTGGAGAAGGAACCGGGTTGACTAGACAAGGTGAAGACATCTGGAGAAGGACCGGGTTCAGTGGATGACTAGACAAGGTGAAGACATCTGGAGAAGGACCGGGTTCAGTGGATGACTAGACAAGTGAAGACATCTGGAGAAGGAACCGGGTTCAGTGGATGACTAGACAAGGTGAAGACATCTGGAGAAGGGATCGGGTGCAGTGGATGACTAGACAAGGTGAAGACATCTGGAGAAGGGACCGGGTTCAGTGGATGACTAGACAAGGTGAAGACATCTGGAGAACAGAACGGGTGCAGTGAATGACTAGACAAGGTGAAGACACCTATGGAAGAGAACGGGTGCAGTGAATGACTAGACAAGGTGACGACATCTGGACAAGAGACTGGGTTGCAGTGGATGACTGAGACAGGCAGGTATGTCTGAAGAAGGAACCGGGTTCAGAGTGGAGTGACTAATGAGTGAAGACCTCTGGGGAGAAGGGACCGGGGTCAGTGGATGACCTAGACAGATGAAACATCGGAAGGGACCAGGTTCAGTGGATGACGTCAGACAAGGTGAAGGCATCTGGAAAGGAGGACAGTTAGTGGATAATACAACAAGATGAAGACATCTGGAAGGAAGGACCCGGGTTCAGTGGATGATAGACAGTGAAGACATCGGAGAAGGATTGGTCTGATGGATGACTATGGTGAAGATAAACCTCTGGGAGAGGAGCCAGGTGCAGTGGACTGAACAGTAGGGCATATCTGGAGGAAGGAACAGGTGGTGAATGACTAGACAAAGAGTGAAGACACTATGAAGAGAACAGGTGCAGTAGACCTTCAGACAAGGCAGCATCTGGACAAAGACTGGGTACGATGGATGACCAAAACAATTGAAAACCATCTGGAGAAGGAATAGGTTCAGTGGATGATGAACAAAGAGTTGAAAGACATCTGGAGAAAGGGACCAGGTGCAGTGGATGACCCAGACAAGGTATTAAATGGAAGGAACCCAGTTAGTGGATAATAATTAAAGTGAGACACCTGGAAGAAGAACGAGGTGATGGACAATGAACAGATGACAGCATCTGGATAAAGAGACAGGTGCAGTGGATCAAACTAGTTAAGGTGAAAATCATGAAGGATACGGATTCAGTGGATGACTGGTAAAGGCTGAAGACACTCTGGAGGGATGGGTTAGTGGATGACTAGAAACAGGTGAAGACATCTGAAGAAGGAACCGGGTGCGGTGGATGACTAGACAAGGTGAAGACATCTGGAGAAGGGACCGGGTGCAGTGGATGACTAGACAAGGTGAAGACATCTGGAGAAGGAACTGAAGATTGATGGATGCGACAGACAAAGATGACATCATGAAAGGGACCAGTTCAGTGGATATTTCTGGAACAAGGTGTGAAGACATCTGGAGAGGAACCGGATTTGATGGATGACTGAGATAAGTGAAACATCTGGAGAAAGACCGGATGAAGTGGATGCAATGAACAAAGGTGAAAACTGGAGAGAACGGGTGCATTGAATGACTTCAGATCAAGGTGACGACATCTATGGACAAGAAGACTAATTACGGCGTGGATGATGAGCTAATTGAGAACATCTGGAAGAACCGGAGTTCAGTGGATGACTAGACAAGATGAAGACATCTGGAGAAGGAACCGGATTCAGTGGATGACTAGACAGTGAACATCTGAAGAAAGACAGGTCAGTGGATGACTAGACAAGTTGAAAACCATCTGGAAGAAGAGGACGGAGTTCGATGATATTAACAAGATGGGATGGAAAGAATAGGATTGCAGAGAGTGGATAATAGAACAAGACAGAACCTATGGAAGAGAACGGTGCAGTGAATGACTTAAACAAGTGACGACATCGGACAAAGGTTGGGTCAGTGGATGACATTGATAAAGGTGAGAACTATCGGAAGGAAGGATAGTTCAAACGGATATTAACGACAAGGTGTTTTATCAGAAGAGCCAGTTTCGTGGATATTCAGATCAAAAAGATGAAGAACTATCTGAAGAAGATTGGGATTAGTGGATAGCTAGACAGCGTTGAAAGCTATCGATAACCGGTTGCAATTGGATATTAAACAAAATGAAACTATCTGGAAGGAACAAAATTGAAGTGGATATTGGTAAAGGTGAAACATCTCTGGAAAGAGTGGTTGCATTGGAATATTCAAATAAAGGTGACGACATCTAGTTAAAGACTCAATTAGTGGATATTAGACCAAGACGAAGACATCAGAGAAAGGATAGGGTTCAAGTGGATATTGGTAAGATAAAGGAACATGAAGAAGAATTGATTGAATATTGAGTAGTGAAGACACCCTATACGGAAAAACAGTTACAGAGTAAATGACCAGATGGAAAGGTGACGACATCTAGATAAAAACTAGTTGATGGATGATACGACAAAAAAAATTAAGAAGGTTTATCTGGAAAGAACCAGATTCAATGATATTGAACAAGTGAACATCGAAAGAAAACAAATTGGTGGATTATTCAAATAGGTGAAGACATCTGGAGAAAGTTAAAGTTAGTGGATAATGAATAAGAGTGAACATCGGAGAGAGAAGAGTGGAATTTCACAGTGGATACAGCCCTAGATGAGTGAAAACCTATGAAGACTTGGGTGCAGATATTGAACAGTGCGACATTATGGACAGAGACTGGGTACAGTGGATAATGGATAGTGAACACTGGAAAGGAACGGTTCGATGGATGACTGACAATTGAAAACTATCTGGAGAAGGAGACCCAGTTTGAGTGGTGACTAGAACAAAGGTAGAAAGACATCTGGAAAGGACCAGGGTTCAGTGGATGGCTCAGACAAAATTGAGCATCTGAAGAAGGACCAAGGTTCAGTGGATGACTAGACAAGGTGAAGACATCGGAAAGGACAGGTTCTGAGTGGATGATGAGCTAGACAAGTGCTGACCTGGACAATAAAGACAGGTGCGTGTTATTAGACAGTGAAACCTGTCTGAAGGATTGGGTTAGTGGATGGCTAATAAAGGTGAAGACTATGGAAAGGGATTAGGTTGGTAGATGACTGAACAAGTGGAGCAATGAAGAAGGGACAGGTTGGTGGATGACCTAGACAAAGAGATGAAGAACTATCAGAGAGGACCAGGTTCAGTGGATATTGTTGATGGTATCGGAAGAAAAGACAGATTGCGGATGACTAGACAAGGTGAAGACATCAGAAGAAAGGTTCCAGGTTCAGTGGATGACTAGACAAGGTGAAGACACATCTGGAAAAGGACCGGTTCAGTGGATGACTAGACAAGGTGAACATCTGGAGAAGAACCGGGTGCAGTGGATGACTAGACAAGGTGAAGACACCTATGGAAGAGAACGGGTGCAGTGAATGACTAGACAAGGTGACGACATCTGGACAAGAGACTGAAGTTGTGGATAAATGGAACAGACGAAGACATCTATGGAAAGGAGCAAAGTTAATGGATAGAAGCTAGATAGTGAAGACTATGGAGAAAGGTTCTGGTTTTGAAGTGGATGACTAGACTGGTGAAAGAGCTATCTGGAAGGAACCAGGTGATGGATGAATAGAATGAGGTGAAGACTACATCGGAGAAGGTTCCAGGTTCGGTGTGATGACTAGACAGGTGAACATCCCGGAGGAAGGAACCAGATTGTCAGACAAAAGATGAAAACACCTATGAAGAACTGGTGAAGTGAGCCAAGCTTATTAAAGGTGACGACATCTCTGGACAAAACTGGGTGCAGTGGATGACTGAACAGGTGAAGACATCTGGAGAAGGAACCAGGTTCAAGTGGATGACTGAACGAAGGTGAAGGCATCTGGAGGAAGGGACCGGGTTCAAGTGGATGACAATGAAGACAGAGGCATCTGGAAAAGGGGACCAAGTTTGTGGTGACTCAGAACAAGGTAGGAGCATCGGAGAAGGGACCCAGTGCGTGAATGGCCAGACAATTGAGAGTATCTGGAGAAGGTTAGAGTTCAGTGGATGACTAGAACAAGGTGAAGGCATCTGGAGAAGGGACCGGGTGCAGTGGATAGACAAGGTGAAGACATCTGGAGAAGGAACCGGGTGCAGTGGATGACTAGACAAGGTGAAGACATCTGGAGAAGGAACCGGGTTCAGTGGATGACTAGACAAGGTGAAAACTTACCTGTGAAGGAACAGGTAAAAGTGAACTAATGAACAAGGTGACATATCGGACAAAGATAGATTACGCAGTGGATGCCATTGAACAGGTGAAGACACTAATGAAGAGAACTGGAGTGCAGATGAAGGTTCTAAGGTGACGACCTCAGGACAGAGACTGGTGCGATGGATGACTGGTCGGTGAAGGCCTCTATGGAAAGAACAGTGCAGTGAATGACTAAACCAGAGGTGAAGGCCCTGTGGAAAGAAGGCTGATTGCAGTGAATGAAGCTAGACAGATGAAGACACCTGGAACAAACAGGTTGCAGTGGATGACTAGACAAAGTGACGACATCTGGACAAGAGACTGATTTTGATGGATATTACGGCGATGCTAACGTGTCTTACCACATTTCAGTGTGATCAGTTGTCTGATTATTCACCTTCATTCAAAGACATCCCTATTACAATATGCATATCTGGCTCAGCGTATCAATGAATCTGATGAACTCTTGAATTCTTTATTAACTCTGAAATCGATTATCCCTTTTGTATTGATTATTAATCGAAGGGGCTGATCGGTGTATGTACTATTGACGACTGTGTACGCTTCGATCAACGGTTAGAAACGATGCTGGGATTCATTAATTCAGAAACCATTGTGTACACCAAGGAAGGTTCTAGTCCCGTTCAAACTCCGCACACCCTATATTAACATAAGAGGTCCAATATCATTTGTGGCCAGTTGTCTACAATGCGTAGTGTTTCGAGCGTATAGGAATCTCACCGAAAACATTGGATGTACAGCTTCCTTGCTGCCGTATCGAATATCTGACTAATTTCCTTCGCCTCACGTTGATTTAGTTCAATCGGTCACGACGCTATAAACGAGTAGCCACCACTGGCCATGGAATACAATGATAAAATATGAGCATGTTTCGTGTAGTAATAGCAATAGCTGAATACGTCCCACAGAA
>JAODUO010000755.1:47500-65000 GCA_025642075.2 Ridgeia piscesae | reverse complement strand
CTTAACAAGTATGTGTATTTCTGTTACTGGAGTTAAACTTTGGAACTCCCTCGATAATTCACTGATTAGTTGTAAAAATGTTCATCATTTCAAAAAGTGTTATACAGATAGACCAGAGATTAAGTAATCGTACTCGTGTACCCGTACTCGTACTCGAGTACGAGTACTTTTTGAGTACTCGTACTCGTACTCGAGTACGAAGGAAAATAATTGTACTCGTACTCGAGTACATTACCAAAGTAATCGTACTCACGATTACTTCTCACGATTACATTTTTTTTTCATATGAACAGTTGCAAGCAAATATATTAGACAGATAAAAATGGCAATATTAGAAGTAATCTAATAAATGTAATAATAATCAATGTATTCATTTTCTATTACTGTTGAGCATTTCAGTTAAATAAATATTCAGTCAGATTTCCATAATTAATACCTTCTCTTCCCAGAGAAGCAACATCTCCTCACCCTCCTGCTTAGTTATATTGTGACAGTCCCTGGGAAGCACTGCAGGAGATAAGCATCCCCAACATCTTGCTTTGTAATTTTAGAAGCCAGACCACAGCCCCACCTGTACTGTTTGCTCTGTCAGTATGGTGTGAATGACTGGTCATATTTCCAACATCCAGAATCCTGACTGGGTCTGGGCGGTTAGCTGCTAAATCCCTGTCTATTATGTTTAATTAAGTGCAAACTGTAAGCCTGTCTAAATCTACAACTATTCTGTGTTTGTCCCATCCAGACATGGGGTCAAATACATTGAAATGTATTTAAATACAAATATTCTTGAGGGATTACAAATACAATTACAAATACTTTTTAAATATAAATGTATTTAAATACGAATACATTGAAAAGTATTTCAAATACTTGTTCATATATTTTTCAAATACTTTTCATTTTGTATTACTATGTAAATATAAGAAAAGCAACACATATATTGAGACATCTAGTTTATAGGCATATTTAGTGTTTTGCTCATATGATGACAGGCAGACCAGTGCTAGGGAGTATTGTTATTGCTAAACAGTGACAACTGACTGAAAGCCAGGAGGTCCATAATAATATAATGCCTATGTTGCCCTCAGAAGAAACACTGCTAATCATTGCTATGATGTTGTGAGGAAGGCTCAACTTCAAAGTCAGCCAGGAAACCAGAATAAACTGGTGCCAAATTTAAGCCTGACTAAAGAACAAAAGGGGATATTGACCTATGGTCACTGTTAGGTGCTAATCCATCCTCTGGCTTGTGGTCACTACAGGGCCAGGGGGAAGCCTGCTGTTAAGTGTCTTCATCGGTAATTAGCACTGTTGGGTGAAGTTGCAGTGCATTAAGGTAATCAGTTTGGCAGGCATTACAAGTGACAGTGAAAAAGAAATGTTGATACTGACAATGTATTTGGAAAAATATTTGAAAAAGTCAAATACTTTAGAAAAGTATTTAAATACAAATACTTTTAATTCCTAAACATCAAATACAAATACTTAAAAAAGTATTTAAATATTTTCAAATACAAATGTATTTGACCCCATGTCTGGACCCATCTAATATACTACATATTTGAATTACATACTCTTTTGAATATGCCCCCCTGGTTTTGAAGTGTTGTTATTGTAATGTATTTGATCAGGTGTATTTGAAATTCTTAAATGCCTCCTATTTGTATTTGATTCAGAAACCATAAATTAAATTATTAATCCAGCATTAAATGATTCATCCAATACCTGAGAAAGTCGTCTAATTATTAATAATAATAACACCTGGATAGTGGATAGCAGTAATCAATTAGAACATTAGTGACACAACAACAGAACAAGAATGACACCTAGGGATTCCATGAAAGTCTAAAACTGAGAATATCCACAATTGTAATAGTAAGCTAAGGTTTGTTACGCCCTGCTATGAGATCGCAATTATGTTTTAGTTTATTGTCATGCACAATAATACGCTAATCTGCATACTCTTTGTCTTAAGATATGATGTTGTTAGGAAGGGCAGCTAGCGTGGCTAAGTTTGAATATTGTTTAGCTGCACAATTTCTTTGATTATATATTGTTCCTTTCAGAACTGTCTCTCGGTGCTGACCTCACAGGAACAGTACAGTGTCAGCGATTCTGACGAAGTGAAAACAAGTAAGGTTGAGTTGGTCAACAATTGCTGAGTCTGATCGAGTAATGGCTGATTTACACGTGCAATGTTTTCCCTGACTTGGCAGACACCTAAAGTGACTTGTCTGGATATGAGCTAGGTCATGACTTTAAGCCATTTCTGATTGAAGTATCAATGACATGAGTGAATGACAGTTTATTCAACAACAGCAGCACAGTAATAGCAAAACATATTATGAGAAAGATAATACAATACATTATGAGAAAGATAATAAATTCAGTACAATTCATGATTGGTGAGTTCACTGAGTTGCTGCCACTGTTGAAGGGACACAGCGGAAGTCATGTGACTTATAAGGCGGCTAAAGGCGCAATGCCCTTTTCAAACTAAAACACATAGTAATTGTAATAAAAGTTACAAGGTAGAATACAAAGTAACAGTAACAGTAATTTTTAAATGAAAAATCACATTCACAGAGTTATCTGTCACTGATTGGCCAGCACTTCAGAATTGGGGTAAACTAATAGCTAGACTTGGGTCAGTTTAATTTCTCTTGAAAAAACATTTTGAATGTACTCAATCAACCCTTGCAATTATAGACCATTTTTGCCACTAACTGAAAACAAGTGATATGACATGAGTCATAGATGTTATTGCGGACAGCACTGTATATCATAAAAGTATGAGTAAATAAAAACGTCTTCTGCATGTTCATCGCATATATGTATACATTTGTAAATAATTTTTTTAAATTATAAATGAACCCTCAAATATATAACGTTCAAATGGTCATTCAGTCAAATGCATAATTTGTTAGCAAGCTGTTGCATTTTTGTCAATTGCCAACAATGACCTAGTGCTTGGTTGTGTTCTACAGAGCTTTCTGGACCTCCATGGCCCATTAGTGTTTCCCCTGCTATATGATGAGTGACGTGGGCCACCTTGCACAAAATTGCCCCTTTGTAGCTATTTCTTACTATGAACATGTTTACCAGCTGCTACCTTGTAGTTGTGCATTTGTTTTTGTTTCCTCTCTATTTCCCAGGGAATAGGTTAAAATCCCCTTCAGAATGCACCATTTTAAAGTTAAATAAAAATTCTCTGAGTGGGCATGCCCTCGGATCCACATAGTGTCAGAACACGCCCTCGGTGCTCGCTCATCTCTAGGAAGATCGCAGGTGTAAGTAAAATGATAATAAGATGATTGAGACACTGAGCCAACAACAAAGGTTACAATATTCCTGCAGTTCTGTAAGAGCTGCTCTCCAACAGGAGCATGTACTAACGCAGATAAAGGGTGCATAATCTCTGTTCAACAGAATCCAGTATTCTGTGAGGTAATCATCTAACTTCAGTGTAACATGATCCAAAATAAACACATGCTGGAATGTTTCTTCTCTGTCGTAGGCGTTGAGTTGTCAATTCAGAAGTTCCTTGACGTGGCGAAGCAGCTCGAATGCTGCTTCTTACAGAAGCGTCTCCTTCTGTCTATACACAAACCTGAGCAGATCATTAAAGAGGTGAGTGAGTCAGTGTGGTATTATCACACTTTTGTGATACAACAATAATAATAATAATAATTTGTTAATATACCCATGGTGTTTTTTAAGTAATCAAAATGTTTCACATTAACATGACATGTTGACTACATCTGAAATATAAATGAATTAAATAACTATGCTAAGATATCATAAATAAATAAATAAGCTAAGATAAATAATTAAATAAGCCAAGATAAATAAATAAAATAAATATATTAGGGTGTAAACATACAGTTTCAAACAGAACAATTTAAAACCAATCAATGCTGTACAATAGAAAACAATGTCATGCAAGTGAAATAGTTAAGTTTTGAGTTGTTTCCAGACAGCTGCCAATGTTTCAGTTGACTGCACACACTTTGTCTAACTATTCCACATATTTAGGCCTGTCACTGATTGTTGTCTTCGACACTGCGAGAAGCGTTGCGTCACTCGCCAGTTGCAATGCATGAGTAGGCATGTTGCGAACTATTGCACAGTGGAGGTAGTTCAGTGCTAAACCATGCAGGATCTTATACACGTAAGTTGAAACTTGAAAGTGACTGTCATCTTGATGGGCAGCTGATCTCACCGTCTGATGTGGTTGATGAGGCGAGCAGCCGTGGCTCCCAGTGGGAGGATGTTTTTGTTTTATATGCAACAGAATGATGGCACTGTGCTTTGGACTCTCGACTAAGAAGACCCGGGTTCGAATCCTGTGCTATGGTGTTAAAACCTTGTGCAAGTTTTTTCACTCTACATTGCTCCAGTTCACTCAGCTGTATAAATGAGTACCTGGCTATAGACAGTGGTGGATATGTGTATGAGCAGCCTTCGCGCATTAATTGTAGCATTTGGCTGGATGCTTCCCAGAGAAGTTGAGACGGTGTTTGATTGAACATGCCTACCAGGGAAATAAAGTATAAAGCGCTTTGAGCAATCCTGAGGATTGGATACTGCGCTATATAAGAACTTATTTTCACATCAGTCAGTCAGTGAGAGCCTGGAGCAGAACTTAAAAGAAGAGCGGGAGTAGATGTGATTGGGGCTGTGATCAGAAGAAGCAGGCTGAGGTGGAACCAACATGTAGTGCGAACGTACGACATGGACTGGGCATATGGTCTATGCATAGCTCCCTTGGAGGGACAGCTCCCCTTGGAGGGGACAGCTCCCCTTGGAGGGGACAGCTCCCCTTGGAGGGGACAGCTCCCCTTGGAAGGCCGAGGAAAACTCAGCAGCACTCTGTCTGCAGGCCTGAATCTGATGGGTGGTCTGGACCGTGCCAGTTGGAGGGAGATATTTGGGAGAAAGGCAAACCAAGCATGCCCTACAAACATCGCCGTTAGACGATGATGAAGAATGGTTTCATTCTGACTAAAATGAGTGCTACAGTGAAGTGATAGTAATAACATATCGCAGTTCATAGTGCCCAAACACCCAGAGTGGCTAACCTTCCATTGACGATGTCTAGGGTTTGTGATGTGACTACCTGGTACATACTCCGGCTGCTGGTTCAATACTTACAAATCAAATAACAGTCATCTTAATATCAAGTCTTTGTGGACACATTTGAAGCACCAGCAGTTATACTTTGGACTGTTTTTGCTATAATTTCTCTGGAATTCACATTACGTGTAGTAGTTAAAAACGTTAATGATATTTGCTTTAATCACACAATAATAATACAGTTTGTTGTAAGGTTGTGTTCTATGCCATGTGTGGTAACTGTGGGGGAATGCTGATGATATCTCTTCCTGGATGCAGTAATTAAATCAGCTCTGGTTGGTGAACTACTCTCCAGGGGGCACCCATGGCTTTTGTGTTCGTTTTGCCAAGACATTTAGCATGGCTTTGTTGGCAGAATTCAAACAGCTGACAGAATTATGTTTAACAGCAGGGCTTTATGCAGGACCAAATTATTGCCAGTCACACATGTTTTGGTGGACACATGGATGTCAACTGTTAAGCCAGTTTACACAATTTTAAATGTGTCTGATGACCTGAAATGGACTACAAACACACATGTGACACCATTTAAACTCACTTCTAATGCATAACTGACAATATGTTTGGTTTGGAACACTTTTGTTATGTTTTTTACCCGTCCACCCATATTTCTACCCGTCCACAACAGTTTTTACCCGTCTAAATGACGGGTGGACAGGTCTCTGCATAAAGCTATGTTTAACAGTAGTAACAGCTCTGCATGCTTTGTTTATCTTAATAATAAGGTTAGTTGGAAATTATATAAGATTTGTAGTTATTTAAATAAATAATTTTGTTCAGAAAGAAAATGGTGTCAAATTTGTTGTGAGTAGAATATAATCAAAATCAAGTATGTTGTAATTAGTGATAAATCATTTTTGTAATAACAAATTGTTGAAATAAGGTCATAGTGATAAGTTTTATTGAAATATGAAATGTTTAAAATTTGTTTTAATTAAGTATAATAATAAGCTTTGTTGGTTTAAAATTATGTTTTGTTGAAATTACAAATAATAATCATGTTTGCTGAAATTAAAACACTATCCAAGTTTGCTGTAATAAAAAAAAAACATGTATGCTGTAATAAAAAAATCATGTTTGCTTTAATTTAAAACCAATCAGATATGCTATAGCAAAACAGTAGTCCCTCCTCGGTTTTGTTGAAATTGAAAGTAGTAATAAGGTGTACATTTGCAGGACATTTCTGAGCTGAAACAGGAACTGCAACATAAGGAGGCACTGATTGAGAAACACTACAAGAAACTACACGACTGGCAAAGCATCATGAATCGCATCCAGAGCGGTCAGCTGCCAGAAATGGTCAGTGGGCTGACCGCACGGCAACAGCCGCAGCCTGCGCCTCAGGTGCGTCCATCAGATGTCTTGCACAGGTCATGTCCAGTTTAGGGTCTAAAACCCCGTTCACACTAGCAAAGAATGGGATTAACGCAATTCTCCTCCTTGAGGGGGTTTCAAACTGGTTTAGTTTTGAACTGGTTCAGATTGCTAGTGTGGACGCAAAGTGGATTAGCGGCCAGTTGCACTAGCTTTGACCTAATTAATGGTGATTAGTGAGGCCGGCGATCGTTGCACCAGACAGAGCTCTTAGCATCATTTGACCTACCTAATGCACCGCCCAGTTGCACCTCTTAAGTCATTAACCAAAAGAAACCGATTAGTGGACGGAAACTACTCCCACAACGGCCCATTAACTGAGCTGGTTCGAAACCTGTTTCTTGTGTGAATGGGTTATATGACCTGGTAGCAATGTTTGTTGCTCATAATGGCTGGGTGACGGCTTTTTGCTTACCCTGCCATGTACGAATACCCTCTTATGGTTGTTCTGATGAGGAAAGTTGTTTAGGGTTAGGAATAGATTGACATCAGTTGTTTACATATATTCGTAATACAGTTGATATCAAAAGGTAAGTTGCGTGGTTGGGTCCAAATACACATTTTGAGGGGAGTTACCAATACAATTGAGCCAAATCAAATTCAAAAACAAATACATTGCGTTTCCAGATTTCAATTAAGATCAAAATACATTGTAATTTTTTATTCAAATATGTTTCAAATACTTGCAAAGACTCTGTGAGGCAATGCTTTGCCTTGTGTTGGTAAACAAATATTTGTATATTTGGCTGTTTTTGCAAATCATTTCAAATACAGACCAAAAATCAAATACAGATACATGCACTTTTGTGATTTCAAATTCACAGAATTTCTGTATACAGATATGTATTTGGACCCAATCCTGGTATCCAGTCCTCAGGACTGCTCAATGCACTTTATGCTTTACTTCCTGGCAGACCTGTTCAATCAAACACCATCTCAACTTCTCTGGGAAGAATCCAGCCATGCTGCAATTAATGCACAAAGGCTGCTTGTACAACTATTCACCACTGTCTATAACCACAGAACCATTCACACTGCTGAGTGAACTGGAGCAATGTAGAGTGAAAAGACTTGCCCATAGTTTCACACGGCAGCACAACATTATAACCCAATAAAGCGTATATTTCATTCTATAGTTTCCAGAATATTAATGTTCTATGTTTGTCACCTACAGGTGATAATATATATTTGACCAATACACACTGCATTAACACAATTAAACAAAATTATTAAATAAGCATGAAAATAAACACGGAACTCTTGCATTGATAGAAAAGCTTCATGGTTCCTGACAGGCCTAGCCTCGAGGTTACAATTTTGTAGTAGTGCAATGGCCACCTTCTAGACCCTTGACCAAAAGAATCCAGGTTCAAATCCTCAAACCACTGGCAAGTTTTTTTCACTCTATAATGCTCCAGTTCACTCAGCTGTATGAGTGAATATCTGGCTATAGACAGTAGTGGATGTTTGTGTACGAATAGTCTTCGCGCATTAATTGTAACGTGGCTGGATGCCTCCCCAAGAACCCGAGATGGCGTTTGATTGAACATGCCTGCCAGGGAGTGTAAAGTGCTTTGGGCAATCCTAAGAATTGGATACTTCACTACGATAAGAATTTATCTTTAAGAACGCTAAAATATGTCCAAATTTAAGGAAAAGTTACGTGACACATATTTTAAAAATATAAAGAAACATGCATAAAACAATATTATGACATTTTTATTATGACTGTGTATTATATGTAAATCCACATAATTCCAGTATGATGGGAATGTGTGTTTCAGATGCCGCAGCAAATGCCAGCAAACCCTTCTCAAGCTATGCCACCTCCTTCACAGATGGCAGCACATGCTGCATACACCCAGGGCCCCCTGGCGTCACTCGAACAGACTACATCCAACATCGGAATGATGGAAAGACAATAGTGTTAGTTAGCAGACATATTGGTGATGCATTTTGTGCCCTGGGACGTTGTCATGGTAACGCTACCATTATCAGTGATTACTGGCTTCAGTTGCCATTACAACTCTTAGAGCAAACAGACAGTAATTTATTGTATTTATCAGTTCTTTTTAAAGACTGATATAAATAGCATAGTAAACGTTGCACCTCTTGCACTTGTAATTGTCAAAATTAATTGTTATTAAAATATGATGCATTTTATATAGTTCTTCATATTTGTTTTTATGACATTTTGTAATGTTACTTTTAAAGTTGTATTCTGAGATATATTCTTTACATTACTTTTCAGTGAATCACATGCCCCTTACAATGTGTAAAAAAACATTTGTTGTTTTACGTGTCATTTATAATTAAAACTGAACAATAGAGCAATTATATCTGCAATCTGCATTACCTCTCCATTGTCCAGATCTAGAAACTTGTAATTTTGGTCAAAGTACAGTTTATTTAATAACATGGCAAATGCTGACATACAACAAGCGGTATGATCAAACAATGTTCACTTTGACCAAAGCAGTTAAAATAAAATAAATGCAATTTTAAACAGACCATGTCTATTACTTGCGTTTTAATGATGGCAATTATAGGATAAACACGAAAGTATACTCATCACCAAATTAATGCATTTTTTTTATAAACCTGACGCACTATTCATAATTTGAATGTTGTGCAAATCTAAAAGTTGTAATAACAATTAGCAAAATTAATAAATGGTCACAACTGGAACAAACTTGCTGTGGAGGCAGGTTTGGAGTGGAGGTATTGCGGCAATTTTTTTGCTGCTGTTCTCTTGGGCACCACAGCACCCTAAATTCAGCTTCCTGTTGCTTTCCTGGGGGTAGGGGGTATGTATGCCACCCTACCAAAATTCAACAGAACACAGCACCTCCTCGCCTCCCATTTTCCCACGGATATCCTCAAAGTGGCAGTGTGTTGAAATGGTTTTGTGTATGCGTGCTATTGCAGCTGTCGCATCCTAACAATTTGACATACCAATAAGTACAAGCAGGACTTGGGGGGAAAACTGACAAAGACTGATTTAAACAGAAAAATTAAATGGGCAACATTTTCAAACTGAAACGGTGATGGAAATATTTTGGTCTTGCTACCAGTTGCTAATATTTTGTATTCATAAGATATTCCAATCTAACACACAAACAATATGTTTTGTCTATGCTCTGAGTACGAGACACAATTGTGAGTTACTGACAAATTTATTCATATCCCATGTGGAATACATTCAGCCATTATGTTTTTACTGCACAAAAGCTCTTCCACTACCACACCAATAGGTGACAGTCAGACACTCATTTCTGTAGGCAGTTACTTACTAGCACATTCAGTTGTTCAGAAGTGTGGTTTGTTTCAAATTCTAGTCTGACCAAGACCTAAGCAGTGCAGATGGAAATGACAATAGTGTCATCCTCAAAGTGTAAGCTTTACTGGTACGATATTTACTTGTCTTCAGATCTATAACATTTGATCGTCAGAGTTAAATAAGTGAACAATTAATAATAACGCTATCTATCACCTGATAAAATATGCAGACTTAACAAACACCATCAGAAACAACAACGTAAAAATGCTACCTTTGTCCAAAAAGTGGATACTACATACCATCAACACTCTTGACAACACACATGCTTGATGAAGCATTCAAATAGGCAATCGGTACTACCGGTAGGCAAAAAGTATTAAAAGATCACATTATCTGGTGAACATGTGTACCTGTATGAAATCATCACATTTACACATGTGAAGTTTTGTGAACACAACATAAATAAAAGAGCATCTTTTGTGAATTCAACACACTTGCTACGTGGTAACAGAACTGTGTTAACAGATACTAATTTATATAGCATGATCAGCTGCTTAACACAAGACTAAATACTACATCTATATGACCTGTTACAGGATCAATTCATTGTGAATGTTTATCATTTTTAGATACAACACACCAGCTCTGTGCCATGCATTACTGAACGAATCCAGCAGATGATTCAGTTACTGGGACGCAGCCACTTTGCAGTGGTACCGATTGGCACTCAACGAAACGTACTCGGTGATCTTCCTGTTCGCTTTGTCGGCCTCATCGATCAGCTTCTTAATCTTGTTCACAAAGAACACAATCTTGTCTGGGTGCTTCTTCAACACTTGCAGCTCTTCTAGCCTCTTCACGACATCGTCTTCGCTTAGCGTCACATCGGTGGTGGCCAGTTTTGCAAGCACCGAGTAGATGTCAGAGCGAGTGAGCGGCGGCAAACCCGAGGCAGTGTCCAAACACGCCAGTTTGTAGAGGAGAACATTGTTGGAATCTTCGTTGGTGGACGGATCGAGGTTACTCTCACAGTCACTTCTCACGCCTCTCTCGCGGTTCTCCAGCCATTCCTGGAGTTTCCGCACAGAATCGCTCTTCATCTCTGCACTGGCGAGTCTGTACTGGACCCACTGATCAGTCTTCTTGGCTTTGTGGAAAGTGCCGAAAACTTTCCGGTAAAATTTCTTTGCCTCTTTGACACCCACGCTTGGATCGTTAGCTGCCTTCTCTTGTTTCTCGAACATTTTCTGAGTTGTCAGTGAAAATGGAAATGTTGAAGCCTCACTGAATGGAAATTTGATAGTTTTCAACTGTGGTGGATTGCCGGTTAGCTTGGCAAATGTCACGTTCAATGGAGTGATGAAAACCGTCTTGGCAACTGGCTTGATGACGTTGCGCAGACCTTTGAGTGTCTTTGGACGACTTTCTACCATCCGTTCAAGACGGTCCAGCACCATCAGGCTTTCAGGTTTGACTTTCTCGAGACCAGACCCATCCCCAACGTTCATCTCCCGGAGCAGGTTCCTAACTTCGGTCGTGAAGCGATTCGTGGTCATGTCCCACTGACGTTCCGGTGCCATACAGAACTCTGACACTGAAGCATCGTGCTGCTTCAACAGTCGTGAAACATACTCGCCTAGCTTGTGTTGCCACTTGTAAGAAACTCGCGTGTCCCCGCCAACATTGACAAGCGCAATGCAACCAATCGCTGTGAGGTTTTCTATGACAGCATCCTCAACGAAACGAGCTTCCATCGACGCAGCCAACAGAGCATCTAGAATTGTTGGCTTGTCCTGTCGCCCCACTGCTTTGAGTTTCTCCTCGGTCTTGGCAAGGATCGCCTTCGCCGCTTGCTCGTCGGGTTCGCCAATTTGGATGATGCCGCATTGACGCTGTCTGGTAACGGCGCGTTGTGCTCGCTTCAGTAGCTCCTTATTGAACTGCGCAACGTCAAACTCCATCGAGCCGGACTTCACACATTGGACCGAGTCGGGTTTGAGGCCCTGCTGTTGTCGCATTCCAACGACTTCAACAGGGTCGGCGTAGTATACGACATGTTGGTCATGGACGCCGCTGCTCAGGTAGTCTTCGAGGGTTCGTTTCTCGTGCAAGTTTCTGCGGTCGTGCATCTCGAGCAACCTGTGAAGTTCACGCAGAGGAACATCGCCAACTTGCTGCAGTTCCTGAATCTCGTCCAACGCACTAACTGCTGCTGTCTCGCTCATTTTACGGCACTGCAACACGTACTAACACAACACCCGACTTCACCCGTTGGTTGTTTGTGAAACCACCATATAACCACGGAAGCGGAAGTTTGAATGACCAGAATGCAATGTAATGAATAGCCTCGGTTACCCAAACTCCGTGAGGTGGCAGCAGTTTTAAAAGTGCTGCAACCTCACGAAGCCTGGGTAACCGAGGCTACTCGCATCTGGCTGGGTAATTTATGCTCTGCTAATGTAGCCGCCAGGACGACCGTGCCCCAAAATAGGGTCTTTTCATCATAATCATCTAATTTATATTTTCTTTGATTAGTCATTAGTCATACGAGATGACAAAAAATACAGCCACATTGTGTCAATTCAATTCAATTCAATTTCTTTATTTCAAACTGTCATACAGATATTGAATATTATTCATGGCTCCAATAATGGTTTATTGTAGTATGATTTAACTTACTTTAGAGCATAAATGTCGATGATGAGTACCCGTCAGCTACTTGAACAAGGCATGTAGCTGACGGGTCGAAACGTCGTATTCATCATCGACAATTATGCTCCAAAGTAAGTTAAACCATACTACAATGTCATACAGATGTCCAGATAAACATAATTAAAATATACAATAAATGACTAGAAAATATAAAAGTATTGCAATAGAAAAAAACATTCTATCAAAAATTATTTTGTATATACAACATTGTAATCCAATGTCGTCTTATCCTGATTGCCATTTTATATCACTGTTGATAATTACAGTTACCAACCTATTATAAGAGCCATCAAGTCTCCGCATGCATTTATATACAAGGTTTCTAATTACAGCTTTACTATCTGATACATGGTATTCTACAAACATGGTGGAGGCACTGCAATATTTAGGCTGATTTAGCAATAAGCGAAACACATTATTGTAAGCAACATGAAGTTTATGTATACTTGCTACTGTGTAATTCCACCACAGCTGAGCAGTATACACAGGATAGCAGAAAGTGTTAACCAAAGTCAGCTTCACTTCAGTGGAACACATGTAAAATTTCCGCAATAGCGTATTACCTCTAGCATATATTTGTCGGCATTGGCGTAAAACATCACGTAATGTATTTGAAATAAAGTGACCAAAATATTTCACATTATCAACTTCCTGGATTGTTTCACCATTAATCTTAAATGATGGAACATCAATTTTTTCGTGTATTATTTTTGCATATTAACACAGCACTTTTCTTCTTGGAATTGTACTTAATATCATGATTTAACCCATAGAGTCCACATACCTGCATCAGTTCAGACAGTCCTGATACAGATGGGGGCAGAATTACCAGGTCATCAGCATACATAAGATGATTGATAGTTGTAGTACCTATGACACACCCTGTGCTACATTTGTTTAATGCTATGGAATATCCTAATATATATATATATATATATATATATATATATATATATATATATATATATATATATATATATATATATATATATTAAAAAGGTATGGTAAGAGTATACCACCTTGCCTGGCGCCATTTGTAACACCAACATTTTCTCACAATTTGCCTGACCATCTTATACACATAGTCTGATTCGAATACCAATATATAAGCAGTCTAATAATATATCCAGGTACTCCCCTGTCAATCAACTTTTGAAATAAGATAGAATATTTCACTCTATCAAAGGCTTTAGAAGCATCTAAAACATGTAAACATAGACACATTTAGACTCCGATGCCTGTCAATGAGTTTCTTTCTGACATAAATACACAAGTCTGTCCCGTGTTTTTCATAAATCCAAACTGATTGGATATTGTTGACAGAGTAACTGACATTCTGTCTAACAATGTTTTCAATTTTGTTTGACACAATACTAGCTAATGCGATAGGTATATAATTGTATTTGCTGTTAATCTTGCCACGTTTATGTTTGCTAATAGGAACCAGCACAACAGATAACAAAGAACTAGGTAAATGCAGCAACAGGATTGGTAGTTAGGGGTCTTAGACTTGGTGATATCTGTATGATAGACTTGTACGAGGCACTCATATGAGTCTATCGTACGTGTATCACCCCCTTTAGTTAAGATGGAGTCAACCATTTTCGCCTCACTCAGCCAGCCCAGTTATCAGAATGCAGTTGATATAAATGACGCGTATTTCATTCTGTAGTTGTCCAGAATATCAATGTTCTATGACTGTCACTTACAGGTTACAATATAAAATGCTATCTTTAGCCAATACACACTGCAGTCACACCATTAACATAATCAAATGAGCATCAAAATAAACACAACTTGCATTGATATAAAATAAATAATTTTGAAGATACAGCTTAGTAAACATCTGCATGCAACTCTCCACTTTAACACGACTGTTGACATACGCAGCTGCCACAGATGGAATGTCAGTTATCATGCTTTCCAGGCCAGCGACGTGGCCCTTACAGTGTGGCAGAGAGGTGTCAGTCTTCAATATACAGCTAGTGTCAGTTATCATTTAGCCATGATTCCTGGCAGGCCACCTATCTTCATGGCAGGCCACCTAGCCCCATGGCATTCTACATTGGTCTAGTTCATTCAGCTGTATGATCGATTTACGTAGCTACAGACGGTGATGTACGAATATTCTTCGCGCATTAATTGCAGTGTGGCTGAATGCTTCTAAGAGAAGCCGAAATTGTGTTCGATTGAACAGGTCTACCAGGGAGGGTAAAGTGCATTTTACAATCCTGAGGATTGGATACTGCGCTATATATAAGAATTTACCTATAAAAACCCTAAGATATATCAATGCCAATTTCGAGGGAAAAATACACAACCTTTTTTTTGGAAAATCATAAATGACTGTGCATAAAAATATGACACTCAACATTAGAACGACCCATATTGTAGATGACTTTATTATGAACAGAAAAACAATCAGAAACAATGTGTGCACAGCTTTCTAACTATAGCTCTGTATCATGTGTGTGTGTGTGTGTGTGTGTGTGTGCGTGCGTGCGTGCGTGCGTGCGTGCGTGCGTGCGTGCGTGCGTGCGTGCGTGAGTACAACACTTTCTTCAACACCATATTCAATTGTTTTTCATGTCACTTACAACTAAAACAGCAATTATATTAATTATACCTACATTACTTGGAAACAATTTGACAAAGGTATTTGAATAACACGAACAACACAACAGATTCTAAATATAAGTTCTGTGCCGTGCATGAATACGTGTGCCGCTGAACGAATTCACCAGACGATTCAGTTAGTGGGAAGCCGCCACTTTACGTCTGTACCGCTTGGCACTCAACGAAACATATTCTTTGATCATCTTGTTCGCATCGTAAACCTCACCGATCAGTTTCCGAATCTTGTTCACAAAGAACACAGTCTTATCGGGGTGCTTCTTCAAGACTTGCAGCTCTTGCAGCCTCCTCACGACATCGTCTGCGGTTAGCACCACCGTAGTAGTGGCTAGTTTCGCAAGCACCGAGTAGATTTCAGGGCGCGACAGTGGCGGTAATCCTGCAGCAACGTCCAAACCTGCAAATGTGTAGTGAAGAACGCCATCAGATTCATCGCCGGTTTGGAGGCTGCTCCCACAGTTACTCCCAGAATTCTTCAGCCATTCCTGGAGCTTCTTCACAGATTCGCCCTTCATCTCTGCACTGGCGAACCTATACTGGACGAATTTGTCACCCTTCTTGGCTTTGCGAAAATGGCAGAAAACGTTCCTATAGAATTTCTTTGCCTCTTTGACACTCACTCTGCTCTTGACTGCTCTCTCTTCAGCGATGAAAATCTTCTCAGTCGTCAGTGAAAATGGAAATATTGATGCCTCGTTGAATTGAAATTTGATAGTTTTCAACTGCGGTGTATTGCCGGTTAGCTTGGCAAATGTCACGTTCAACGGCGTGATGACAATCGTCCTGGCCACTGGCGTAATGACAGTGCGCAGAGCTTTGAGTGTCTTTGGACGACTTTCTACCATCCGTTCAAGACGGTCTATTACCACCAGGCTGTCAAGCTTGACTTTCTCGAGATCAGACCCATCCTCAACGTTCATCTCCCGGAGCAGGTTCCTAACATCGGCCGTGAAGCTGTTCGTGGTCATGTCCCACTGACGTTCAGGCGCCGTACAGAACTCGGACACCGAAGCATTGTGCTGCATCAACAGTCGTGTGACGTACTCGCTTACATTTTTATAGTGCCCCTTGTAAGAAACTCGCGTGTGCTCGCCAAAGTAGTCAAGTTCAATGTAGCCAATCACTGTGAGGTTTTCTATGACAGCATCCTCAACGAAACGAGCTTCCATCGACGCAGCCAACAGAGCATCTAGAATTGTTGGCTTGTCCTGTCGCCCCACTGCTTTGAGTTTCTCCTCGGTCTTGGCAAGGATCGCCTTCGCCGCTTGCTCGTCGGGTTCGCCAATTTGGATGATGCCGCATTGACGCTGTCTGGTAAAGGCGCGTTGTGCTCGCTTCAGAAGCTCGTTATTGAACTGCGCAACGTCAAATTCCATCGAGTCGCCCTTGGACTTGACGCATCTGAAGGAGTCGGGTTTGAGGCCCTGCTGTTGCCGCAATCCAACGACTTCAACAGGCTCGGCGTAGTATACGACATGTTGGTCATGGACGCCGCTAGTCACGTAGGGGTTTCTATGCAGCCGTTGACGTTTGTGCAGTTCGAGCAACCTGTGAAGTTCGCTTATAGGAACCTCGCCAACTTGCAGCAGTTTGTCTATGTCTTCCTTTCTAACTTCAAATGGCTCCGCCCGTTTTGGCCGCCGACTTCCGACCATCATTTAACACAATACCCGAATCGACACGTTGAAGTTGTTTGGGAGACCACCAAGTAACCACTAAACCGAAACTAGTCTATTTGCCCAGAATGCAATGCATGCTCGAGTGCGCCACCTACCGGATAGGACTTCTTTGATATCTGACCTGGGTTACTATGGCCTTGATTACTCAATTTCCACAATGAGGCGCCATTCGTTCATACGCCCACTTACGCATGTCACACACGCTGTGTCCCATGTTTTGTGCTATTTTCTGAAGCTGCTTCCAAGTGTTGCCCATCCTGCTGGCGTCTGCTTCAAGTTCTCGGCGCCAGGTGTTTCTTGGCCGACCTTTTCTTCTCTTTCCCTGCGGGTTCTAGGAGAGCGCTGATTTGTTGATGTTTGTATGTTTTCCGGAGTGTGTGCTCAATCCACCCCAGTCTTCTTTTATAGATCATTTTCTGCATCTTTTCCCGCTAGCACCCGAGAACATTTTTTTATAGCTTGGACCATTGTTAGTATTATGTGCATATGCACGCACACACACACACACACACACACACACACACACACACACACACACACACACACACACACACACACACACACACACACACACACACACACACACACACACACACACACACACACACACACACACACACACACACACAACACACACACACACACACACACACACACACACACACACACACACACACACACACAC
>JAODUO010000755.1:0-42500 GCA_025642075.2 Ridgeia piscesae | reverse complement strand
GTGTGTGTTTGTGTTGTGTGTGTGTTGTGTGTGTGTGTGTGTGTGTGTGTGTGTGTGTGTGTGTGTGTGTGTGTGTGTGTGTGTGTGTGTGTGCGTGCATGGGTGCGTGTGTATATATGTGCACGTAACAATTGTTGTTTTTGCGACGCGCGCGTGCGTGCGTGCGTGCGTGCGTGCGTGTGTTGTGTGTGTGTGTCTATATGTCTCTTCACCCTCCCTTCCTTCCTCCTCTCTCTTTCTCACTCTTCCTCTGTTCCCTATATATATATATATATATATATATATATATATATATATATATATATATATTATATATATATATATATATATTACCACTCTCTGTTCTCTCTTTTCTCTCTATTTCCTCCTATTTCTCTCTAACTGCTTCTTTTTCTATATATCTTCCCTCTGTCTTTAACTATCTTTCTTTTTCTCTCTCCCTATCCCTCTCAATCCTCGTGCGGGAGGGTGCAAGTGAAGCTTTCTTGCCCCCAGACGTGTCCTTGCGTATGCACCCGTTTTTGAACTTATTTACAAGCATATAGCGACAAGTCAATTTAGCATGGAAACATGGGGTGACTAAACACACTTTTCCCCCCTCCTTGGCGAATGAGCTAAGCACACTCTTTCCCCCCTCTTCCGCGACTGAGTTAAGCATATTCTCCCCCCTCCTCCTCGACTGAGCTAAGCACACTGTTTCCGTCCTCCTAACGACTGAGCTAAACATACAATTCCCTCTCGCCCATGACTGAACTAAACACACTCGTTCCATCCTCCTAAGCGATTGGGCAAACACACTACTTCACTGTCCTCCGCAACTGAGCTAAATACAGAATTTCCCCTTCCTCCACAACTGAATGAAGCACACTCTTTCTCCCTCATCCGCGACTGAGATAAACCCAATCTTTCCCCCTCATGCGCGACTGAACTAAACCCAATCTTCCCTCCTCCTCCGCGACTGAGCTAAACCCAATCTTTCCCCCTCCTCCGCGACTGATCTAAACCCAATATTTCCCCCTCCTCCGCGACTGAGCTAAACCCAACCTCCCCTCCTCCTCCGCGACTGAGCTAAACCCAATCTTTCCCCCTCATGCGCGACTGAGCTAAACCCAATCTTTCCCCCTCCTACGCGACTGAGCTAAACCCAGTCTTCCCCCTTCATCACGAATGAGCTAAACCAAATCATTCCCACTCATACGCGACTGAGACAAACCCAATCTTTCCCCCTCCTGCGCGACTGAGCTAAACCCAATCTTTCCCCCTCCTCCGCGGCTGAGCTAAACCCCATCTTTCCCTTTCCTAAGCGACTATGCTAAACCCAGTCTTTCCCCCTCCTCCACGACTGAACTAAGCACACTCTTTCCCTCCTCCTAAGCGATTGAGCAAACACACTACTCCCCACTCCTCCGCAACTGAGCTAAACCCAATCTTTCACCCACCTACGCGACTGTGCTAAACCCAATCTTTCCCCCTCCTACGCGACTGAGCTAAACCCAATCTTTCCCACTCCTACGCGACTGAGCTAAACCCAATGTTTCCCCCTCCTACGCGACTGAGCTAAACCCAATCTACCCTCCTTCCACGAATGAGCTAAACCCTATCTTTCTCCTGCCTACGCGACTGAGATAAACCCAGTCTTTCCTCCTCCTCCGCGACTGAGCTAAGCCCAATCTTCCCCTCATACGCGATTGAGATAAACCCAATATTTCCCCCTCCTCCGCGACTGAGCTAAGCACACTCTTTCCCCTTCCCACGCGACTGAGCTAAACCCAATCTTCCCCCTCCTCCGTGACTGAGCTAAGCACACTCTTTCGCCCTCCTTCGCGAGAACCAAAAGACGCCGATGTGAATCTCACGCATAGGCTCGCAGTAAGAGCGATGCTATTTCGACAAATGCACGCATTCACCGCACAACCATGGTAAGCACGTTTAGCTGATCAGAATTTATTTTTTATTTTGCTTGTCTGTCGTATTACTAACTATACGGGCATATTTTGATATTTGCAAAACCCGTACGACTAGTTTCCTAAGCACTTCTTTCCCCCTCCTTAACTATACTACTATTTCAAAGACAACTATTAGTGACTGACGATGCGTCATTCAAGTTAAACTAGCATGTAGTCATTGTGAAACTCAATCCGCTGCTGCACGATTTCTATAGAAACGAAACACAATGGCTAGCGGCGCTGCACGACATGTATGGAAACGAAACACAATGGCCACTTGACGGCTCGGGTATATATGGACCGGAGCAACAGTGCTCAGGCATTCTGCTTCGCGACAGAAGCGAATGACTGGGCCTCCTGACTGGGCCTTGGCGATCTCATAAGACGTTCTTCCGTACTGAGAGATGTCTGATCGGAGCGGTGTTTCAAGGCTGTTGTGCCGACTGCTGGCCTTGTTTCTTCTCCTTGGCGTCACTGCAGGTAAGGATATCAATTCACAACACAGCTTCTTGTGTGTTTCGTGATTTCACGTTGTTTTGATGGATCCGCGATGTGAATGGGATAAGTGCAAATAAAGAAGCAACCATCTGTCGATGCAAAACTCGGATTAAATAACCGTATTGGTGAAAATGGTGGTATATATATACTTGTGCTGGATAAAACGTAGTAACATCTTTGATAAAGGGTTCTCTTCGATAACGCATTGATAGGACCGTCCGTATTGTGACGGATGGTTGTTCACCAGAGCATGACGCACTGCAATAGGGTATTCATCGTAGAACTTAGGATCGTATCTAAAATATGTAAAACAAGATTGTCACAAAATGCAAATGAAATGCAAAATGTAACCACACAAAAAGCAAACCCGTTGACCTCAATATAATTTAGTTAACATTATAATTGCCACAGTCACAAAATTCCTGCTGTAGCGAGTCGTTTTGCATTTTATGCAAAGATATCTCCTTCGAGACGGAAGAACATGAAACTATGTAAAGAGCGGGTGATCAGACTCAGCAGCGACAGCACGAGCTTTCTTCAGAATTGCAAGGTCGATCATTTGGGACAGCATTGGTGTAGGTAACGCAATGATCGTGGCAGCAACGTATGAGATTTTTAGAAGTCTGGTACGGTTACCAACGGAAAGAGTAGGATAGTAACAAGTACTGCAATACATTCTGAGAGGTTCAATGATGCTAAGATAGAGACATAGAAGAAATATTTTGTCAAATTTGAAAGCTCGGAACTGTCGAAGAATGTGCAGTCGCTGCTGAGACTTCTTTTGCACGGCTGTAACATACTCAGCAAAAGTTGTACTATTTACGAGTCAATCGTGAAGTCAATTACAATGTGAATGTCATTCACAAACAACGATCTGGATAATTGTGTAAACAATATAATAAGGTAGTCATGAGTAATAAGTATAATTGTGTAAACAATATAATAAGACAGTCATGAGTAATACGCACAACTATGTAGACAATATTCAAATTAATATCAACAAACTGATCATCTAAAATCTTAGGAAACACTTCGGGTGCGCAGACACTTGTGACAGTTTTGAAGCGTTCTCCTGTTGTTGTCAAATTCATGTGAAATCATGCAATAACAGAACAAGCTATGCTTGAGAATACAACGCTCTAATGACCAACTATGCTACCGCGCCCGACATATGCAAATTCTTCGTCTTCTTTTTAAATAATAATAATAGTTAATTTCACTCTCTCTGGGCAATCAAAAAGACTGAAATGGGTACATAAAACATGCAAAGTATATTTGTTAAAATAGATTCAAAAATATATAATTTAAGACATTAGCGTAAATATAAATTATAATGTAAAGAATATACGATATGTATCTGTAAAACTGTTACGCCGACAAGTCAATGTATTTTACTTAACTTATTAAAAAAATAATAAATACTTTAAAACATTAAAATAAACAGATCTAAACAATAAATTAAGGCTTTACAATATTTTACACATATCCATATCAGCATGCACGGAAGTTTCCCTCAGCGATGCCTTGCGGGAGGGGTCCCTGCCATTTTATTCGTAGCTTCGCCGACATTTGTGTTAACTCGCGCAATTTCCAGTTGCTCTGTCCATGTAGACACAAATGTATAAGCGATGCATCATTTTAAGTGACAACGAACGGACGTAGAGCGCCACCTGGAGACCTAGATCTAGGTCAAGGTAATGGTCTAGTTGGATATTTAATCGGTCAGTTGAACGGTATAAAGCAGGAATTTAAACGGACCGTTTTAACTGAAAATGGCCACAGGGAACATGTTGTGAATTGTGGTGTACAACGGAAAGCCGGTTTGGTATCTTCACCCTTTTGTTTCTATCGGTTAGATATGATCAAATCCGGGTAAGAGTTTGCCAAATGTGTCGTATCACATTGATAAGAGTTTGATAAGAAAGCTGTGGCACAAAAGACGCCAGTATAGACGTCACAGTAGATATTCAGGTGCACAGTTTCTGAATGGATTATTTGCAAGTTGTGGTATGCGATTTGAGCTGATTCGGCTAAATACTTTGCTACATATGTCATACTTTATCGACAAGCATTTGATAAGAAAGTTGTGATTAATGGTATCGATATCCATGACGTCAATATAGATTTTGCAATTTAATGCCGTTAGTTTTCCAAATTATAGTTTAATACCAATAAGTTCATTTGGCAGGACTATCTCCGTAAGTTAGATACGCAATTTGGCGGCTATATAACGGTAGGCGGCTTGTTATAGCATTTCTAATATTTTTGTTTCAATAATGTTGGAAACTGATCTGTCTGGTCTACAACTGGTTAGATTTTCTTTAAGCATGCAGATACTTTCTTAAATAAAAAGTCATTATACATATACTAAAGAAATATGACGACACGCACTTGCTGGAAATCGCACAGCGATGTATGCATATAGATGCAGTTTTTTCACAACGCGAACGTGATTTGCGCTAAACCCTCTTAGTTAATTATAACGATTACGCCTTTTAGACTCTTGACAGTCATAAAGGGTCCAGCTGCCGGTGGTTTGACATTCAGATATGGGACATGGTAAATTTGTTATATATTGCAATAAAATATAAACCTTTGGCCAGGTGAACGTAGTTGATGGAGGCAGGTGCAAACAAGAAACAACTCGACAGTACACGAGAATCGTGTGTCGTTTTAGCAGTGACCACAATTCTATAACATTTTATCAATTAATAAGTTGCTGAGCTACGGTGGCGCATTTATTGCAGCGTGGCTGAATGCTTCCCAGAATGGTCGTGCAGTGTGTTCGACTGAACAGGTCTACCAGAGAGAAAGTGTTAAGCACTCTGGACAGTCCTTAAAACTAGACACTACACTGTTAAAGAACTTAAGTTTTACGTTCGAAACTGTAACATGTATGGTAAAGACAATAGGGAAAATTAATTCGCATTTAGCATTGGCCAAAAGTGCTTAACCCTCATAGGGCCCTCAGGCGGTAGACTGACTTTCTGCACGTGAGACGAAATTTGAGAGGTTTTCATCCCCAGGGCACAGCGAAGCGTAATAGATCATCTTGTCGAAAGATCTGTTAGTAAAAAGTTAATAGCGGTCTACCCCTTCGAGTCAACGCAACTCTACGCCCCACTGTTGTTGACAACTCACCCGGCTCGAATACCAGACAAGCACGCCAACCGGTCTATATTATCGCCCAGTTGATCGTACAAAGTGTCCCGAATTAGACGGAGTTATGTTTTGATAATATCGTTTTTCATACAAATAGTATACAATATAAAATAAATGAGACGTTACACCTGTTTAACAGAGTTAAGAATAAGTTGTCTTATAATAGGAAAGGTGGCATAATGGCAATATAAAGCTCCATTCAGCGTTCCAGACATTCAGCGTACGAGACATCAGGTCGTGCGTGACCTGTCTCGTTCCGTGTAACAGTCACTGTCTGTGATCACTACCCTTGCCGTAACCGAATACAATTCGGCTAACGACAGCCAAGTCGGGTTTGTGAAATGTGATTTTCCCGGGACGTCACGAAGGCAGCAGAAACAATCGCCTTTAGTTGTTACACGGAATGTGCAGAGGTGTCAAGCTACGTTGCACAAAATACGACAGACAGATCCTTTTCCATATCAAGAGCACCCGAAATCCATGCACACAATAGGAAGGCTCAGACCATTACAAATTCTGCGGGCAGGGAAAAAACAGAATGGGAAGCATCACAATTGCAACACGTCAAACATACACTGGTAAAGTCACAGTTGATTGTTCACCGACGCAAGACGCACGGTGAGTCATCGACTATATGGACAAGGCTAAAGTATATTTGTAAAAATCTTCCACAGCGGGCAAGGATGGATGACTAGTTCATGAAACTAACCAACCGTTCTTTTATGCTGAAGTACTTGCCAAGTTTTCTAGAAACGTAGCTCGACCCTGATGTCGGTTAATTTCAAAAAGACTGGTTAATGATCTTGAAGTTGTGGTACATTTGGCAAAATAACAACTGCATGGATACGCGAACGACCACCGTTGATTTATTGCCAGATCTAAGAACGATATTTCCAAGTGAAAGATCTAAAGCAGTTTAACTGGAAAAATGCTCGACGAAAACAATTCGTGACACTAAATTCACCTTTGTCAAGCGATTGGCGATATATTATTCGTCGTGTGGCTTGTCGTCAGCAGACATGCCAACTTCTCAAGATCTACCATAAATGACGCGGACCATAGACAACTAGGATGCGATTGCGGACGAGGAAAACTAACAAATTAACATGTCGTCGGGACCATGCACTTCTCCCTGCTTGCCCGTCGATTTCCCCTTTCTTTCACTGGCTCTTCGTCTTTTTTCTTTTAGGTTTGCCATCTTTCTGTGTGTCTCGCTCTGTATCTCTCTGTCTCTCTATTTCTGTCTCTGTCTCTGTCTCTCGCTCTGTCGCTCTCTCGCTCTCTCATGTTTCTCTCTCTATCTCGCTCAATCCTAATTGTCTCTCCCTAATCTCACAATCTCTCTCTCCCTCTCTCCCTCTCTCCCTCTCTCTCTCCCTCTCTCTGTCTTCCTCTCTCCCCTTCTCTCTCCCTCTACCTCTCTCTCCCCTCTCTCTCCCTCTCCCTCCCTCTACCTCTCTCCCCCTCTCCCTCTCTCCCTCTCCCCCTCTCTCCCTCTCTCGCTCCTCTTTCTCCCCTCTCTCCCTCTCTCCCTCTCTCCCTCTCTCCCTCTCTCCACCTCTCCACCTCTCCACCTCTCCACCTCTCCACCTCTCCACCTCTCCACCTCTCCACCTCTCCACCTCTCCACCTCTCCACCTCTCCACCTCTCCACCTCTCCACCTCTCCACCTCTCCACCTCTCCCTCTCTCCCCTCACCTCTCACCTCTCCACCTCTCCACCTCTCCCCTCTCTCCTCTCTCCCTCTCTCCCTCTCCCTCCCCCTCCTCTCTCCCTCTCTCTCCCTCCTCCTCCCTCTCTCTCCCTCTCTCTCCCTCCCTCTCCCTCTTTCTCCCTCTCTCCCTCTCCCTCCCTCACACCCTCTCTCTCCCTCTCTCTCCCTCTCTCTCCCTCTCTCTCCCTCTCTCCCCTCTCTCTCCTCTCTCTCCCTCTCTCCCCTCTCTCTCTCCCTCTCTCTCCTCTCTCTCCCTCTCTCTCCCTCTCTCTCCCTCTCTCTCCCTCTCTCTCCCTCTCTCTCCCTCTCTCTCCCTTTCTCTCCCCTCGCTCTCTCTCCCTCTACCCATCTCATCTCTCTTTCCAGCCACACGCACTCACACATGCACGCGTATTCCTTCCCTCGCCTTCCCCTTTCCCCTCGCTTTACGCGTATGGAAGCCTGCGTACAAGACGCGAAAGCATGGCTCTGTGATAACGGACTCGTGATGAATAACAACAAGTCACAAGCCATTGTCATCCATTCATCAAGCCTGCGTACACCAACCTCGTTAACCCGCGTCAACATATGTGGCCAGCTCGTCGAAACTTCCCCCGTTATACGGGATCTAGGATTCAACGTCGACGCAAACCTAACAATGACGTCACAAGTGGCCAACGTGTGTCGCTCCGCCTACTACCATCTGTCACGAATCGCCAATATACGAGACTCCATCAGTACCACTGTATGTAAGAGTCTCATACACGGACTCGTAACTTCGCGACTCGACTACGGCAACGCAATATTATACGGCATAAGTGATCGTCACATGCACCGTCTGGAAATGGTCCAGCGGTCTGCGGCACGAATTGTCAGGCAAATTCGGCGGGGCGACCGGCAGTCCATGACAACAATACTGCGGCAGTTACACTGGTTGCCTGTCAGAAAGCGAATCGATTTTAAACTACTTGTACTTGTGCACAGGGCCATATACAATGGCACGCCGGAGTATCTTGCGGCACTGCTACGCCGCCACACACCTCCCCGTTCGCTACGCTCTGCAGGCGGGTTACTGCTAGAGGTGCCCAGAGTCAACCTGGAACGTTTCGGCCGCCGTGCATTTGCCTGTGCAGGACCCACTCTGTGGAACAAACTTCCAAGGAACATACGTGACAACAGCAACATTACACAGTTCAAGAAGCAATTAAAGACACTTTTATTTTCCACATAACTAGTTTCACACAACGAACATTATATTTTAGCTAATTTATTATTACGATGTATACATATATTATTTATCTTATTTATTGTTATTACTATCAGTGCAGTATAGCGGGTTCTAATGTTTTGTCTGTAATGTCTATGTTTAATATTCATTTTTTTAAAGAATTATATAATTTTTACATAGCCAATTTTACACGGTTTTTTATCATAGTGTCTCATTACTTTATATTATTATCATTATTACTGTCACCATTATTTTAATCAGTATACGCAAATTTACATGTATGTACACACCCGTGAACGGGACAGCCGTCCCGGATTTGATGGTGTCAAAATAAAGTTATTATTATTATTATTATTATTCACTCTCTCTCTCTCCCTTCTCCTCCTCTCTATCCCCCTCTATCTCTCTTTATACATATCCGCGGATGGGCTCTGTCAAATCCACCTACATAAAGAATTATACGGGATCCAGTTAAACGATGCTATTAAAACAAATATTTTTGGTTGGGGATCTCGCGATCCAAGCATGGCTGCTAAATGACGGAATACAAGTGTCAGCTGGCGTATGCAAGAAGGAAACAGTACACCATAACCACGTGAAGGGGTCAACGGCGGAAGTGCCGCGGATCTACGGCCGTTGACCCTGCAGCTTGGCCGCGGGGACTGTCTACAAGTGAAGCCGGATTCTTCTCACAACGGAAACATGTTTACCTTATTTACTTAATTCTGGCATGTTTCCAGGTCATGTTTTATGTGATATGTTCATGTGTGGTTGTCTTTGCATTCGAAATGTATTGACACCGTTTTTTAACAATAGAAATGCGGTCAATCTCTAGTCTAAGTGGTGCGGTTAGAAAGGCACGTATCAGTAGATTCCGCAATGTTCCTCTTTTGAGAAATCGCCTGTTTTGCGTGACGCGCCGCCTCTGGCGTGCGATAGGTCGCGAACTGCGTCACTGCTCGTCGACTCGACATGTTTTAGTTCATAATATGGTGGTAGTATGCATTCAAGAGGTCGACGCCGATTGCGATCGGTGGCCCCGGGAGCAGACGAGTTCATCGTGGGAGGCGACGGCCAAGGCTGGAGACGTCTTGAATGGCGTCGGTCATGAGACATCGACATCTGAAATAGCCCGGGGGACAATAGTGGCGGTATCTAAATTGTGGCCTACTAAAGTCGTAGAGGCCTACAGATGTTATCGCGTTTGTAACGGTTGAGAAAACACGTATAATAACAGACGTAGAAAGGTCTTGAAGGCTATCGTTGAGAATCACACGCCACGTCTGTTCTCTTATGAATGAATTGCTCCCTAGTAGCCAGAATCAGGTGTAAGCCAGGTTACTACCAAAATAGCCATGTAGACAATTACAGGTCTGACTCAAACCGTACGGGCTTGTTTGTGACGGTGCGTTTTTCTCCTTCAAAAACGTCACTTCGTGATTTGTATAAGTGCATGTTAATCTTCTCAAAGACATCGCCAGTGTGATATACAATAAAACTGATTAAGATTTTCATCCTAAAAAGGACCGTGTCAAGCATTTCTGTTCCCGTAAAGTACCTATGATTACAATGTTATATGATCTTATGAGGTCTCATTCCACTAGTCCGTAAGTAAGATTACTGAATTGCCACGCTGAAAATACACATAGATGAACAAATTAATTAATCGATAGCCAGATAGATGTGTAAATAGATAAACATACATCAATATAGATAAATATCAAAGTAAAACTGTGCAACACACTTGGCAGTCAGACAGCACGCTCCTTGCCGTGATGAACGTGACAAATAAGTGAATGTGTGTTTGTGTTTATTACAGGCTCCTTGTGTGGTGACATATTTATTGAGTCGAGTTAGCAATAGTTATGTATGTCCCTAGTTTGTTTAGTTTCTAGTCGTTTCCAGCACTCTGCAAGGTTCTGTTAACTTACTAGTTTGTATATATTTGGTTACACAATTATGATCTCATGAGGTCTCTTTGAACTAGTCAGTCTTTTTTCCAGAACATTTACGCCAAGCCGACTTTTCTATGTTAGCATTGAGAGCAGTCACTGCCAGTGGGCTTGTCGTCCTAGGCTCAGTGGATCCTTTACGTCCAAAATTTATATGGTACCGACATTATCATAATTCTCCGATCCACGAGCGATATGCAGACACCAATGTTGAGAGCCAGGTTTTGACAACAAATATACCATGTTAGCGTGACCGGATATTGAACAAGGCGTGCCAGGCGGATGTGCTAACCACTACACTATCCGCGCCAGTGTCCAGAACGGCAATGTAATCTTTTAATTTCTTCTAGACACACTATGGTTAGTTTCAAGAAGGACGATATACCTGCTTTACCTTCACCAGATATTCGAGGTAATGGCGACTCGTTTTCTTCTTGCAGCGGAGGACTGTCGCCAGGACGAGAAAGGCTTGAGCTATGTCGGGAGAGTGAACAAGACTGTCACTGGCCGGACGTGCAAGCGATGGGCACTGAGGGTAAGATCACATTACGTTTGGTCAACTGAAATGATAGTCTGAGCGTCGTGGATAACACGACTTGTGTACACCAAGTTAACGCCACCACTATTTATCTAATGATTGATATATATATATATATATATATATATATATATATATATATATATATATATATATATATATATATATATATATACACAGTGATAATCATTTTAGCATATAGATAAGTAAATAAACCGAACCGAACCGAACCGAACCGAACCGAACCGAACCGAACCGAACCGAACCGAACCGAACCGAACCGAACCGAACCGAACCGAACCGAACCGAACCGAACCGAACCGAACCGAACCGAACCGAACCGAACCGAACCGAACCGAACCGAACCGAACCGAACCGAGAACCGACCGGACCGAACCGAACCGAACCGAACCGAACCGAACCGAACCGAACCGAACCGAACCGAACCGAACCGAACCGAACCGAACCGAACCGAACCGAACCGAACCGAACCGAACCGAACCGAACCGAACCGAACCGAACCGAACCGAACCGAACCGAACCGAACCGAACCGAACCGAACCGAACCGAACCGAACTAAACGAACTGAACTAAACTTAGCACAAAACACACCACTCTCTGTAGGTTCATATGTACAGATGCACGTATTGATAGGATCTGTAGTGACTTTGATTGTGAACGCGTAGAAAGGGAAGCAGAATGAATCGCACAGGATTTTCTCCGTTGGATGTCCGAAATTCTGACTAAATATCATAGGACCGCAACTGGGTCCTAATCCATATGCCATGGCTCCACTGGGAACCAGTAGCCGCTAATGATAATCTATGTAAATGCTTGGCAGGTGGTAACGCCTAGTTAGAATATCGGCGCACTCTCAATCAAAAGAGAAGAGTTCTAATTATATTACTGCACGTTCGGACAAGTTCGTCCACTTTGCTCCACAGCATTCTGCTATATGAACGTGTACACGAACAGTGGATATGTGTGCATGATTAATATCTGCTCATTAATAAATTTTCACCAGAAATTAAGATGTTGTTAGATAGGAACAACGTGTAAATAAGACTGAACTTAAACTGGAAGCTGAGGGGTAAAATCAATTATCCTGGTAGCTATTTGAATTTACACGTATAATCCTCTACCTTAAATGGTTAGATACACTGGCGTGTTTTCTTGTCCTCAGCCCAAGTGCTATACAGGTATCTACGAGTACGAGCCGGCTGAGGCTGAGAACTTCTGTCGCAACCCGGACGGGTTCTCGGATTGTAAGCTAGAGAAGCCTTGGTGTCACACGACAGACGGCAGGAGGGAGTACTGTGACGTGCCGCTCTGTGGTAAGTTGGGGTCACTGTCACGTGTCTGTGTCAAGCAGACCTTTGTCATGCGACGATGATTGGTTGGCTTTAAAGGGAAGTTGTCTGTTTCCCCTCTTTCTTCCCTCCCTCCCTCCCTCCCTCTCTCCCTCCCTCCCTCCCTCGCTTCTTTCGTTCCCGGCTCCCTGCCTCTCGCCCTCCCCGCCTCCGCGCAACCATGCTTCTCTGTCCCCTGCAACCCTGCCACCTTGCCTCCCTGCCTCCCTGCCTCCCTGCCTCCCTGCCTCCCTGCCTCCCTGCCTCCCTGCCTCCCTGCCTCCCTGCCTCCCTGCCTCCTGCCTCCCTGCCTCCCTGCCTCCTGCCTCCCTGCCTCCCTGCCTCCCTGCCTCCCTGCCTCCCTGCCTCCCTGCCTCCCTGCCTCCCTGCCTCCCTGCCTCCCTGCCTCCCTGCCTCCCTGCCTCCCTGCCTCCCTGCCTCCCTGCCTCCCTGCCTCCTGCCTCCCTGCCTCCCGCCTCCCTGCCTCCCTGCCTCCCTGCCTCCCTGCCTCCCTGCCTCCCTGCCTCCTACTTCCTCTATCCCTTTGTATAATAATATATATATATATAATATAATATAATATAATATAATATAATATAATATAATATAATATAATATAATATAATATAATATAATATAATATAATATAATATAATATAATATAATATAATATAATATAATATAATATAATATAATATAATATAATATAATTAATATATATATTATATTATATTATATTATATTATATTATATTATATTATATTATATTATATTATATTATATTATATTATATTATATTATATTATATTATATTATATTATATTATATTATATTATATTATATTATATTATATTATATTATATCATATCATATCATATCATATCATATCATATCATATCATATCATATCATATATATATATCATATATATAAAACCCACAATAAACCTGTTCGAAGCATGCAGTACGCCGAACTGTATTTAACACGCTCGAATGAATGCATGCGATTTGACATGTTCATCTTCACAATTGAAACAAGACGTTCAGTAACCGTCCCCCTTTAATTACGCCACGGGTGATAGTAGATGACGATGCGTACCCCTTTAATTCCGTCGACAAGAACCAGCCGGTTGATCAAGAACCATAACATATTCACTCTTAGCGTCAATTGTAGTGCAATTTGCTTTGATCCATGACGCCAATGATTACCTCCAACGACCCCACCCGAGTGCATCAGGCAACCGAGAAAATATTCCCGTCAAACTCTCCAATGCAAGTCGTTAACCGTGAAATGTATGTAGGCCCACATATTTTCATATGGGCATCACAATGACAGATCCTCGTTCAGTCATCTGCTTGACTGCTGAAAGCGTCGTCTTCCACGGTCTACACGGGGGTCAGTGTCACTGCACTGCCGCTGGCCGGATACATCAAATGTATTTTATAAATAGAATCCCATTTGCTGTGAGAACATCTTATCAAGGCAAATACACACACCACGCAGTCACGCTCACATGCACGCATTTAATTACAGTGTAGGCCTATTATAACTATATAATTATTTGTTTTTCAGGATACAAAGCACCAGCTTGTTCACACGCTCTTGGGATGGAGAGTGGCGCGATCAGAGACAGCCAGGTCACGGCTACTTCGTCGATGAATGGACACGGACCTTCTCGCGCCAGGCTGAACTCGGGGGATGAAGGTGAATAACCGTGTGTGTCCATAGTAAAACAATATTTTCAACACTTTATGGATGTTCTTTTTGGTATAAACAATTCCATACATATTTGTATTACATAGTTCATTACGCTGCGTAGTTTTTAAATGTCTAGTACAGATACAAAAGTACTGTCTTATACAGCGCAGTGTACAGTCCCCAATAGGGCTAAGAACGCTTTACACTTTGCTCCCAGGCAGATCTGTTCCATCAAACACCATTTCAAAGTCTATGGGAAGCATTCAGCCACGCTGCGATTAATGCACGACAGCTGCTGTCCAAGCTTTAACACAGCAGCACAGAATTCGAACCTGACTTATTTTAGTCGAGAGTCGTTGCGCATTGCGCTGTATACATTTAAATATTTCTGAACATTTGTTTGCCAAGGGAAACGGAGGAAGTCGCACAAGTAAATGTGTCTCCAGTTGGGAGTAAGCCTATATATTTCTAGTGAATAACATAACATGGACAATGCGACATAAGTACATCAATCTAACTACACCTGTCAGTAATCAAATTTATGTTAATAAATAATACGTTCTGGCATTTTTGAGTGACTTGACAGCAGACCTGTTTTTCATTCAAGTCGACATTTTGCGTGGCGTGAGCTGCAGGGTTATCTGATTTCAACGATTACGGCAGTCAATGGCCAAGATTGTAAACTGGAGCAACGTAGAGTGAACAAAATAAACCTAGGAACTGACACCCCCGCTTTGACAAGCATATTTAATGTTCTGTCACAGACGGTCATGCCGGTTGGGTGGCGGCCAAGGCAGACGACAGCCAGCACCTGACAATTGATCTTCTCACGGTACATGACGTCACCAAGGTCACCGTACAAGGCAGTGGCAAGTCAGCCGACGCGTACACGAAACATTTTAAGGTAGAGACACATTGTTGTGCTGTCTAAAATAAACCTTATCACGCACCGTGCATCGATACCCTATACGCCGCGAGATTGTTTCAGTAAGATAACAGGCTCCTACAGAAAATCAATTGTAACGCAGAATTCGTTGATGGAGCTTTTTAAAATGCGAAATTTCGCCGACATGTCCGTGACAACATTTCCGTGACAGACCGGCGCCATTTTGTTGTCCCGATGGCGTATGGTGGTTTTCCGAGTACGAAGTTGTGTCGCGGATAAGGACGGAAATCGACCATAAAGACCAACATTTGCATTTGGTGCTCATAAGAATGTCTATGAAACGAAATGCAAAGCTTTTTACCATAACGTAGCCGAAATAATCTCAACGTAATCTTTATTTACATTAGACAACGGTGTTTTTAAAACAAAAATTTACAATTACAGAAGGGTAAAATGGCGTGAAAGAGCAGACCGTAGAGTTAGGCGGATGGTCGCTCTTGGAGGCTTACTTTTTATGACTAAACACTCAATTCAGTACAACACTGACCGCAGTTAGGGGGTGGCCGTTGGCGAAATGCCGCTTCAGTAAGGGAAGCTGCATGTTTTTGTTTTGCGTCAATAAAAAACACCACGTGATGCTTGTGGTCAGTCGTGGTGCCGGCTTGTTTAGGTCCAGTACAGTGAGGACGGGAGGACGTGGACTGACTACAGGGTTGGCGGACAGGTGAAACTGTTTGGAGGAAATCCGAAGCGAACTCACGGCAACTCGCATTCGTTCGATCCTCCACTACGGGTAAGTGAACGTGACGACTAATTGTATCGATGCCCTCGATATGTCAGTGGTCGTCCACTATTGCCGTTCGACACATACCTATGCGTAAATAGTTCACATACCTCGTTGTCTCCCCTCAATAAATACTTCATATATAAACTTACTTAAATCTCCTGTGTAAAGTACTTTGGGGGCAATGTGTGTGTGTGTGTGTGTGTGTGTGTGTGTGTGTGTGTGTGTGTGTGTGTGTGTGTGTGTGTGTGTGTGTGTGTGTGTGTGTGTGTGTGTGTGTGTGTGTGTGTGTGTGTGTGTGTGTGTGTGTGTGTGTGTGTGTGTGTGTGTGTGTGTGTGTGTGTGTGTGTGTGTGTGTGTGTGTGTGTGTGTGTGTGTGTGTGTGTGTGTGTGTGTGTGTGTGTGTGTGTGTGTGTGTGTGTGTGAGTCTGTTGTGTGTGTTGTGTGTGTGTGTGTGTGTGTGTGTGTGTGTGTGTGTGTGTGAGTCTGTGTGTATGTGTGTGTGTGTGTGAGTATGTTTTTTTTTATGTGTGTGTGTGCATGTACAATATATATAATATATATATATATATGTATATATGTATATATATATATATATATATATATATATATATATATATATATATATATATATATATATATTCCTCATATCGCGTGTCTTCCTTAACCTGGCCACCGATCAACGACAAATTGCTGAAGAAATCATTAAATCATTCGCGGTTTCGGTGTTGTACCACTGTGGTACTCTGCTCCGAGACTCTGGTAGTTGTCCGTTGGGTGGTATACAGATACATACATTGGTCATTAAAATTAAAATGTTTACGAATATATTTTAAAATAATACTACACAGTATACATGATGGCAGGTAATACAGTTGCCCTTTCCAATCTAAATATGTTCTTCTCCCTGTTCCAGACACGCTTCTTCGTTGTCGTTCCAACCGAGTGGCACAAGAAACCGGCCCTTCGTCTGGAGGTGCACGGATGTGCTCTCCACGGCGACGGTACAACCCAACGGACAACTACTAAAGAGAGAGTCACGCAGCCGACTAATACAGTGGCTGATGTCTCCCCGACAACCCAGATATCTACGACAGAATTCTTCAGGAATTTGCCGTTGATCGGTGGCCAGGTTAAGGAAGACACGCGCCTGAGGAAAATGGAAACGCCCTACGTGGTTGAGAGCAGCCTCGTTGTCTGGTTAGTGTCTTGACGCTTCTCCCTTGATCGTTACGCCTGCTAGATAGCAGAAGTTATATAGAGACATACGATTTTTATGCAAACAATTTCATGTCCGGTTATGCGCATTAAAGTGAATCTGCCTTTAGTGCAGCGTGCTGACTTCTTCGGTAGGCCTACACCTGCTGTGTGCCGTCTTAGTAGTGTAAGATACGACCCAACTCCACTTGTCTCGCTCGACTTGGCAGGTTGAACGTTCTGAGTAAAATAATTTTTTAACACCGTACAGCTATCGACGTTTTGTTGCGATTAAAATAGCTGATGATCACTGAAAAATAACACCACTAGGAGAAGAACGTTCTGCCACGGATAGGCTAATAACTGATGACGTCGCGGTTTGCTTACATCATAATCAAAATTAGGCTCGAGATCTGCTTCAAGATTTGCCTTTTGCTAGACTTAATGTTATCGGTTAAACATATGAATATTTTACATTACTACCGCGACATATCATGTCCTAAGACATACATCTGTACAAAACTGTACTCTTGTGACATTTTAACGTCGTTCGTGCTGTGTTTTCGTTTAAAAAGGCGCTGAATGGACGAGACGTCCGAGATTTAGTGAGATATGGGAGCGAGATAGATAGACGGAGGCGCTGTCAATTTTCAAAATGGCAACTCCATGTTTAAATCCCAGAATGCATCTGTTTCCGTTCCACTAGCTCTGGCATAACCTACAGTGAACTTAAACTATGTTACAGCGAAGATGCTACTCTGACAATAGACGCCGGTGTCACTCTGCTCTTCAAACGTGGCCGTGGCATTGTAGTGAATGGTACGTCCAAATACAAGGTTTATGTAATAAATACATACTGTACCTATGACCAATTATCGACATACCCCGCATATTTTCAACACATGGTACAACATCTGTTTTTTGTCACAGATACACATGTTCTGCATTTATACCGTCGTTGTGACGAGTTGTGAAATTGCGATTTTGTACTTTAAAATCAATTTTGATCCTTAACAGTGATCTAGAATACTTGAACATTGTCACGGGTGTGCCACAGAACAGTGACCTTCGTAATATGGCAATGGATATTTGCAGTTTGAAGAAACAAACTTGTTAAAGTTAACAACGGGTCTGTTTAATGATGAATTTGTGTAAAGAGCTCTTTATCTTAGTAAAATGATCCCCAGATCCCCCATTCGTTCCATGCTCATGTGCCCCCGTTGAGTTTAACCACCTCCTTATCAGAAAAACGTTCTTTCACACTAACCCCTTCCTTTTCTTGCCTAACACGTTTTACAGTGAATGCCTGATGAACATATCCTTCTACTCCTTCGTTTGTTCTTTGAGATAATCGTCCCATCAATGTTATCTGCATACAGCAGTTTCCGACGATTATCTAGAGTACTAATCTTTCTTCTTAAAATAAGAGCGTGAAAATATAATTGCTACATACGTAGGTAGTTTAGAGAGGTTACCATATCACTCTAGATTCGACGGTACTCTAAACTGTATATCGTTTCTGCAGGTATACTAAGTCTTCACGGCTCGGCGGACCAACAAATTCACTTCAATGGATCAACGCCAACATTAAACACATCGTGGTCTGGCATCGTTATAGAGAAGAACAGCAAGAGGAATGGCGTTAATATTTCCAACGTCGTCATCAGTGGAAGTGACGCAGGTCTGCGCATACGAAGAGACGGCGCCGTGAACATCAGCTGTTCTCAGTTTTCAAATAACAACAAGGGCGTGCATATACTGTCGGAAAATGCCAACGTCGCCATCGTCGGGAGCCAGTTCAGGAATAATAACATCGGCGTCGAAATTGTAGATCGCGGAAAGTTCGCAATAGGCGGATGTCAATTTACCCATCATCAAGTAGCAGCCATCCGCGTGTCCCGAAACATTTCTCGCTCGCAATCGGAAACTGTCTCCATATCAGACAACGTATTCGCACATAACGTCGGCGTGATTGACCTGAAACTGTCACGATACACAAGCCTACGCCTCGTAAGAAACAAATTTGAAGACGAATTCGAGCCAATAATCGCCAGCATTAAGATAACGGTCTGGCACAGCAACGTGACAGTTGAGGGAAACGAATTTTTACGGATGAGGTCCGAAGCCCTTTTCATTGTGGCCAATGTGACGACGAATATTATAATTAGGAACAATACCTGGAAATACGGAAAGAAAACGCTGTCGATACACAATGACGGTAGATATGGCCCAGGAACAACCAGACATACAACAACAATTGAAAGGAATGTTTTCCACGCAAATTCAGAAGGAATGTATCTATCCTTTAAGGGCAATACCACTACAAGAATATGGGCGAACGAGTTCACTGAAAACACCGGAAGGGCGACTATATACTTGATGGAAAGCACCATCCCGCTGAAAATATACGCGAATAAGTTCTACATGAACGCAGTGAACGAAGGAGTCATTCACGCTTTGCGACCGATCACTATTTTCCTTAATTCGTTCAACAATCCAAATAGTAGCCATGACTTGGTGTTGGGTGGTAGAGGAGTCTCGAACGCCACCAACAACTGGTGGGGCATAGGTACCCCTAGTGCAGTCGCCAGGAGAATTGGTATCGTCGATAACGACCCAAAAATCGTAGTGAATTGGGATCCGTTCCTCACTCGCGACACGCTCATGGCCTGCGCAAAAGTCGCCAATTGCTCCAACCACGGCATATGTGTCTGGGAGAACGCTTGTCGTTGTGACGTCGGGTGGCTGCCGCCGAACTGTTCCCAGGCGACGTGCTCCAGGGTGGACAACTGCAACGGACACGGAAGATGCGTCGCCCCGAATAGGTATGATGACACCGAAGTGTGACACTGATGTTAGCTTTGTGACGAATAAAAACCAAATGTGGTTGCGAAATTCAAAGCTGTGCTCATCCGATGGCGGGTGTGTGTTGAACGGCAGATGCGATTTCAATTTGAGACGTGTTTAGTTATAGATAACGTAGACTAAATAATTCGTGTGTTAACCTTTATACGTATAATGATAACAATAAATATGCATTCACTGTAATACATGTTAATCCCGACGTGTCAGCGTCAAGATAAAGCACACATCTAAACGTCTCACGCAGTCATTTGTCCACCGTATACGTCAATGTACTTGTCCACCCTACCCTGAGATCACGTTTGTACTTCGGTGTTATCATCATCAATACACTTGTCCAACCTGCCCTGTGATGATATTTGTACTTCGGTTTCACATCACCAATACACTTGTCCAACCTGCCCTGTGATGATATATTTCCTACGGTGTCATCAGCACCAATACACTTGTCCAACCTGCCCTGTGATGATATCTGTCGCACGGTGTCATCATAACCAATACACTTGTCCAACCTGCCCTGTGATGACAAATGACATCATACTCCCGGTCTCTGCTGCAGATGCAATTGTTCGGAGGGTTTCGCTGGTCCAGCGTGTGCCATCTGCGCTCCGGGACGAGAGGGTCCGCTCTGCAACAGGTGCAAGCCCAACTTCTACGATCCCAAGTGTCTGCCTTTCGCCGTCTTCAACCAGTCGAACTATTACGCCAATGTCACCGAGATGTCGCCCTCGGGGACATTCGTAATGGCGTTGAACGCCACCGCCACACTGCGATACTCGATCGTGGAGCACGGAATACCGTTCCGCTTGTCTTCAACGACAGGTAAGCAAACCCGTCACAAAGACGACACGAGTAGCTACGTTGTAACGGACTTGGAACCACCGCCTAGCTTTGCCTTTGCCTTTGCCTTTGCCTTTGCCTTTGCCTTTGCCTTTGCCTTTGCCTTTGCCTTTGCCTTTGCCTTTGCCTCTGCCTTTCTGCCTCTGCCTCTGCCTCTGCCTCTGCCTCTGCCTCTGCCTCTGCCTCTGCCTCTGCCTCTGCCTCTGCCTCTGCCTCTGCCTCTGCCTCTGCCTCTGCTGCCTTCTGCCCTGCCTCTGCCTCTGCCTCTGCCTCTGCCTCTGCCTCTGCCTCTGCATCTGCGCCTCTGCGCCTCTGCGCCTCTGCGCCTCTGCGCCTCTGCGCCTCTGCGCCTCTGCGCCTCTGCGCCTCTGCGCCTCTGCGCCTCCCTGCGCCTCTGCGCCTCTGCGCCTCTGCGCCTCTGCCCTCTGCGCTCTGCGCCTTGCCTGCGCTTCCCCTCTGCCCCTGCGCCCTCTGCCCCTCTGCCCCTCTGCCCCTCTGCCCCTCTGCCCTCTGCTCCTCGCCCCTCGCCCTGCCCCTCTGCCCCTCTGCCCCTCTGCCCCTCTGCCCCTCTGCCCCTGGCCCCTCTGCCCCTGCCTGTGCCTGTGCCTGGCCTGTGCCTGTGCCTCCTTGCCTGTGCCTGTGCCTGTGCCTGTCTGCCTGTGCCTGTGCCTGTGCCTGCCGCCTTGCCGTCCTGCCTGTGCCTGTGCCTGTGCCTGCCTTGCCTGTGCCTGTGCCTGTGCCTGTGCCTGTGCCTGTGCCTGTGCCTTCTGCTTCTGTGCCGTGTGGTTGCGTGTGTTGTTGTGCGTGCTGGTGTGCTCGTGTGCGTGTGCGTGTGCGTGTGCGTGCGTGTGCGTGTGCGTGTGCTGTGCGTGTGCGTGTGTTGCGTGTGCTGTGGTGTGCGTGGGTGGCTGGCGTGTGCGTGTGCGTGTGCGTGTGCGTGTGCGTGTGCGTGTGCGTGTGCGTGTGCGTGTGCGTGTGCGTGTGCGTGTGCGTGTGCGTGTGCGTGTGCGTGTGCGTGTGCGTGTGCCAGTGCCTGTGCCTGTGCCTGTGCCTGTGCCTGTGCCTGTGCCTGTGCCTCTGCCTCGCCCCTGCCTCTGCCTCTGCCTCTGCCTCTGCCTCGCCTCTGCCTCTGCCTCTGCCTCTGCCTCTGCCTCTGCCTCTGCCTCTGCCTCTGCCTCTGCCTCTGCCTCTGCCTCTGTTTAAATACTACTGCCATGTGACACCTCCTCTCTCTCTCGTTGCTATCCACCGTGCCCGATGATGACATCGATGACACCTCCAAGGGCATGTGTTACTATATACTTTGATATTTTAATATTTTCCATTTGTGTCTTGTTTGTTGTTGTAATCAATATTAATACGACAAAAAGCACATATCTATGTAGACATTCCGATATATGTTGGCAGCCAGATCACGTGATGGATAGGTCAGTTGCTAGTCGGGCGCATGCGTGTGTACGTGAGTGCCTGTGTGTATGTGCGTGCAAGAATTTGTGTATGAACATGTGCGTAGTATACAAAATAAAAATAATAACAAGACTTTATTTGCCATTTTCTACATGCAATGCACATTTTATTCAAATAGAACATAACGAATATCGCATATATATAACTTATATTCCTACACAGGGCGACAGGCGCATATTATTAAGAACCGTGTACTATTCCTAACGACAACTGGTTCGTGAACTGTTGCTAACGTCGATTGTATCTCGTGCATGTCACGTTGTGGCATGTCCACGGGTGACTGCGTTATGCTAAAACGACACGTTCATGTTGTCAGGACACCTGCTTGTCAACGGCAAACTGGACAGAGAGACGACATCGAATTACACACTGCACGTGTACGCCTACAACTACACCGATGAACGGAGAACGCCCAGGGGTAATGCGACCATTCACATCGCCATCTTGGACGTCAACGACAACCGGCCGACGTTCCCTTCTGGCGAAGAGCACCTCACGATCAACGCCAACAGAGTGTCACCTGTGATGCCCATAGCAACCGTCAACGCGACAGATAAAGACGCCGGTCGAAACGCAGCCATATGCTACACGCTCGTCACCTCCCCAATGTGTAGGGACTTCCACATCGACAAGAAAACGGGCGCCGTCTTCGTGTCCAATTCGGTCAAGGAGGGAGACTACCTGCTCAATATCACGGCAACCGACGGCGGACTTCCGGCTCTCAACGCCACCAAGCGGATGTATGTGACGATAGTACGTTCCGGGAAAACTGGCAAGTACATGAATAGTTATGAAACAGTTCATTCCTTGTCTGTATGTGGATCTATGTATCCATAAGCTCTGCATATATCAGGCTGACATTTTGCGTTCGATCTAACGAGTCCATTGGGATGGTTTGTAGATTTGTACTTAACAAAATTCTTCTAAAGGGTTGGAAAACATGCGGACTCAGTGTTTAAAATTTTGTTGTTTCAGGCTGTACGTGGAGTTTATCCGCAAAATTTCAAATTTTTCCATATCATCGTAAAGATAATTATGTCGTCCACAACTATATTTCTGTATGCATGAGCAATTGTCATCTATTTTGTTAGGTTGATAGCATTTAAAAATCGCGAAATCTTAACCATGCAACAATTATGTACGCCACACGTTAGCATTTTGTTAAGACTTGCATATGAGCTCGCATCCTATTATGGTTATGGAAAAGATTGCAATATCTGTTTACAATCAAGTTTTGGTATTTTTCGATAGTACTTTGTGGGATGATGATTTTTTGGCCGGGGACCACACGTCACCCGCTTGGCTTTTTCAAAATCCAAGATGGTCGCCAAGATGGCGGCCGCACAGAACCAAATCGAGACTTCGTCATACCTTTCGTTCTAAACACAATAAACTGCTAATGTTGGCATCTATACGTACGCTTATGAGGGCGAGGAATACGAACTGTCGAATTTTTATTACAACGATGCTACAGTTCTGATACGTCCACAGCTGCATGATAACCATTGGTGACTGCTTCCGTTTTACAGCGTGTTTCAAGGTTGATCTGGCGTTCGTTATTGATACCGCCGGAAGCATCGTGAAGGAAAATTGGTCACGCATGACCGACTTCTTAGACCGTGTCATAGCCGGGATGGAAGTGAGTGGAAACTGTGCCAGAGTGAGCGTTGTCACCTTTGGCAGCGCGGCGACGTTGCAGTTTGACCTTCACGCTTACGCTGATGCCGGAAGTCTGGGCCGCGCAATAAGGGGACTGCACATGCGCAATCAGTCGAGGGATTTCGCGAGCGGCATCAGGAAGGTGCGATCACAAGTGTTCCAGGGCCGATACGGCGACCGGAAGGACGCCACGAATATGTGTGTTCTCGTTACAGACGGAACTTCCGGTGCGGAGTACGCGGTGAGTTGTCTCGTTGATTAAATTTAATAGTGTCTAGTGTTTGTTACTGATCTAGTGTGTTATAATGGTTCTTTCTCCCTTTCTCTCTCTCTCTTCTCTCTTCTCTTCTCTCTCTCTCTTTTCTCACTTTTCTCTCTCTTCTCTCCCTCTTCTCTTCCTCTGCTCTTTTTTTCTCTCTCTCTCTTCCCTCTCCTCTGACTCCTCTCGCTCGTCTTTGTCTCCACTCACCCTCCTCTCTCTTCTTTCTCTCCTCTATCTCTCTTATCTCTCTCTCTCTTATTCCTTCTCCCGTCTTCTTCTTCTCGCTTCTCTGTTTTCTTTCTCCCTTTCACCCCTATCTCCTTTCTCACCTCTCCCTCGTCTCTCTTTCTTTCTCACTCGCCATGTCTCTCCGTGCCCCTAAGTCTCTAACTGTCTGCCTGCCCTATTTCTGTCTGTCTGTCTGTCTGTCTGTCTGTCTGTCTGTCTGTCTGTTGTCTATGTCTGTCTTTGTCTGCCTGTCTGTCTGTGTGTTTCTCCCCTTTCTGTTCCCTCTATTTGTCTGTCTATGATTCTCCATGTCTCGGTCTGTCTGTCTGTCTGTCAGTCTCTATCTGTCTGTCTCACTCACTCACTCACTCACTCACTCACTCACTCACTCACTCACTCACTCACTCACTCACTCACTCACCACCACTCACTCACTCACTCACTCACTCACTCACTCACTCACTGTCTCTCTGTCTCTCTGTGTCTGTGTCTTGTGTGTGTGTGTGTGTGTGTGTGTGTGTGTGTGTGTGTGTGTGTGTGTGTGTGTGTGTGTGTCCATCTGCCCGTTTGTCTGTGTGTCTGTGGGTCTGTGTGTCTGTGTATCTGTGTGTCTGTGTGGGTCTTTCCGGTTCACCCTCTCTTGCCACTATCTCTCCTCTCTCTCTCTCTCTCTCTCTCTCTCTCTCTCTCTCTCTCTCTCTCTCTCACTCTAAAAGCATATTTCAATTTCATCTACAAATGGTCAGATTAGTTACCAACCTATAGGTAAGTAATGTTGGATGAATTTGTGCCTACAGAACTCAAAGACTGAAGTGGCTCGCGCTAAAGCCGATGGGGTAGCTATGCAGATCATCGGCATCGGCAGAAACGTCAGCATGTCGGAACTCTCGTCGTTGGCAACGGCGACTCACCTGAACGATTACATCGACCTGGAGGGCGACGACGTACTGCAGCAGGTGTTTGCCTACATGCCAGGTGAGTGCTGACGGTACTGGGGATATTGGCTGATGATATTGACGGTACTGGGGACATTGGCTGATGTTATCGACGGTACTGGGGACATTGACTGATGATATTGACGGTACTGGGGACATTGGCTGATGATATTGACGGTACTGGGGACATTGGCTGATGTTATCGACGGTACTGGGGACATTGACTGATGTTATCGACGGTACTGGGGACATTGGCTGATGATATTGACGGTACTGGGGACATTGGCTGATGTTATCGACGGTACTGGGGACATTGACTGATGATATTGACGGTACTGGGGACATTGACTGATGATATTGACGGTACTGGGGACATTGGCTGATGATATTGACGGTATTGGGGACATTGGCTGATAATATTTACGGTACTGGGGACATTGACTGATGATATAAACTATACTGGGGACATTGGCTGATGATATTGACGGTACTGGGGACATTGACTGATGATATTGACGGTATTGGGGACATTGGCTGATAATATCTACGGTACTGGGGACATTGACTGATGATATCGACGGTACTGGGGACATTGGCTGATGATATTGACGGTACTGGGGACATTGGCTGATGTTATCGACGGTACTGGGGACATTGACTGATGATATTGACGGTACTGGGGACATTGGCTGATGATATTGACGGTATTGGGGACATTGGCTGATAATATCTACGGTACTGGGGACATTGGCTGATGTTATTGACGGTATAGGGGACATTGGCTGATGCTAGTGACGGTACTGGGGCCAGTTGGCGATGATATTGACGGCACATGGTCCTGTGGTTGATGATATTTACGTTATTGGGGCCAATGGCTCATGACATTGACGGTATTGAGGCCAGTGACTGATGGTATTGTCGGTATTCGGGCTGATGATATTGACGGTATTGGGGCCAGTGGCTGATGTTACTGAGGGGGGGGGGCAGTGGCTAATGGTATTGATTACACTTGGGCCAATGGCTGATTATATTGACGGCATTTGGGCAATTGGTTGATGCTACTGACCGTATCGAGACAAGTAGCTGAAGTGGCCGATGACATAGTGACGGTCATCGGGTCAGTGGCCTAAAATTATTGACAGCATTGCGGCCAGCGGGACCGGGGACCGGCGGCATGAGATGGTTTGGTCGGGGAACACAAAGTGCTGTTGTGGTGATTGTGGCTCGTAAAATCGCGTATTGTTGGGATGCTTCTAAAGGAGTGCTAAGTGCATAACATGACATGACATGACATGACATGACATGACATGACATGACATGACATGACATGACATGACATGACATGACATGACATGACATGACATAACAACAACAACAACAACAACAACAACACCAACAACAACACCAACACCAAACCAACACCAACACCAACACCAACACCAACACCAACACCAACACCAACACCAACACCAACACCAACACCAACACCAACACCAACACCAACAACAACAACAACAACAACAACAACAACAACAATAACAATAACAATAACAATAACAACACTAATAATAATAACAATAGTAACAACAACACTAATAATAATAATAAATGGATTTCTATGTCGTCGTAAATCCACGTTACTTTGTACACATGTCGCTAAACAATGCGGGGGTTTCGAGATCACACCGTACATCGTGCGATGACTTTCACAGTGGTCTCTACAACAATAACCAAAATGTCACGTGCTTCAGGTCTGAAGCAGACGCACGTCGCAACAACGTCTGCACCTCTACGGCAACAACAACAACAACAACAACAACAACAACAACAGCAGCAACAACAACAACAACAACAACAACAGCAACAACGACGACGACACAACAACCAAGTACAACGGTCGTCGATAGCGACTTCTCCTGGCGGTGTACGTTTGAGACCGCCTCCGGAAGCGGGAGTCTGTGCGGCATGACGCAATCGTCATCCGACGACTTCGATTGGACGCTCCATTCGGGCAAGACTCCGTCGTCCAACACGGGTCCGGACTCTGGGGTTGGCGGCTCAGGCCATTACATCTACATCGAGGCGACCCACCGACAAAAGAACCACAAAGCCGTGTAAGCAATCACTCGTTGTTGATGAACGGGCGTGTAGTAGGTGTCCGTAAATCACTATGCAACAACTTTGTAATTCGGTTTTTCTTAGAAACTAGAAATCCTAGAAAGGTGTAATATTGGATATGCATGCGTACCGTATGTGTGCCAAACTGTCGGGGAGGATTTTATAATCCATGAAGGGGTCGTGTCATAAGCACACTTCACGTTTTGGTAACATTTTAGCATTCTTGCCAATGTTCAAGAAGCGGTAGCTTCCTTAATATGCACCTGCTGACAAAATCCCTCCGTGGAAATGTCACTAATATATATATATCTTTACACACATAAAAGGTTTGCGTCAGGGTGTTTCTCAAAATAAAATAAAATGCCATTTTGAGGTGAAAAATTACATATTTTCTGTTATGGTTTTTAAACGTTCAAAAATGCGATTAAACAACGTAGAAACGTAATTCTTTTTAGTACACAGCATTCTGTGAGTTTTTGAGCAAGGTCTTGCCAAACCTTGTTAGTTTATCTTGAAAACTTCCAAAGAAATTATTAATTCAAAACTAACATGCAATAGCCGATCCAGCCACCTTAAAATAGCTTTCGTTGAATAATGTGTTTCCTTTACTGACGTGTGACGAACATCAACGTGTGACGGAGTACCTGGAGGCATTTATATCGTGCCCTAACATTCAACATCTCAAATCTACTTTCAATGTCTATTTATTTGGGTGTTTACTATTATACTACTTTATGATTTTAGTAATTATTTCTTTAGTAACTTAAATGTTAATATAGGTATCAATTTGTTGACATTGTATTTAATTGGTTTAATTTTTTTGCAGTGTTAATCCCATTTAATTTATATATATATAATACTATATTTTATTATGAGTATTATTATTAATATTAAATTTTACTCCAGTCACTGTAGCCTCTGTGACCCAAGCTCCGCAAGGTGGTAGCAGATTTATGCTCTGCCGATGTTATCACCAGAGCGGCCTTAGCCTAGAATAAAGTAGAAACGCTGATTGGCTCTCAGGCCAACTATGAAATAAAACATTAAAATAAGGATATACTTTTATAAATTAGGGGGATGTGACGGGCTAAAAAGTGCTGCCACCTCACGGGGTCTGGGTAACCGCGGCATTATTGCTTGAGAGTGTGTACTTTTATCGCCGTTTATTTGCCAGTTCGACGATCACAGATTATACAAAACCACACCACTTTGTTAGTACAATTGTCATATTCGTGGAAGACATGCTCTGGTCTAGTGCTTATATACTGGTGGAGATGGCTAGCCGCGACTTTCTCATGTTCTGTAGGATTGTGCTACCTTCCGGTTACCAAGATGGCGTCCACTGCCTGTCTTTCAAGTACAACATGCATGGCTGGCACATCAACAAGCTTCAAGTAGACAAACGCACCGCGTCTGGTCAAGAGGTCAACCTGTGGACGAAGGAACGCCGCCAGGGCCCTGAGTGGCACGCTGGTCATGTCCAGGTTGACTTACGCAGCACTGACCAGGTCAGTATAACAGTGGACATGTCCAGTTCCGAACTGAGTTAAGTCTTAGAAACGAAAAACAAATGGTGGTCGTAATGATTATGATAACAAACGTCGGTGCATTTCTTAAATATTAGAAATAGTAACACTAGTAACAACACAATGAATGGTTAAGTTGACACAATTAACTTGACTCTTGTTTTTATGTATCATGACCACAATCCCTATCATACATAGAGGCACTATGAACTTTTCACACCTTTTGATGTCTCATTATACTGACGCTCCCGTCAAACTGATATTTAAATCCAGTCACGACTAGTCGCAATAATTTGTAACAGGAACTATTCGGCTAATTCTGCTCGCCTCGGCATTATTGCCAGTCCATTGTAGTTTGAAACTGGGTGTTTTGTTTACCATTTAAACGTGTTGCAGGCGGGATCTTTCAAATTGCGAACATTGTTCCGAGCTTAACAAAATGACTAACACAAATTGGCAGGCAATAAACCTTCAAGGTGCAAGTAACGTAATATTAAATGAACAAAATAGACCCTCGGGACTAGCACCCTCACTTTTAAACAGGCAGTATCAGTCACCAAGCTGTGTCCTTCATCCGGGTTCTTCTCCTTCAGCTGTCGTTCATCGGGACCCGGGGAGATGAGTACTCCGGTGACATTGCACTCGACAACATCACCTTGGAGTCAGGAAGCTGCGTGGCGTAAACCGACGTGACGGGTCAGGCCCGAGATGACGTTACATACGTTGTCTCCGCTACTGCACCCAACGGTGTGACACACCGACACCATAACTATTACATATGTTTTAATACTGCCTTTAATACTAACATTGTATCATGTATACCGAGTTCAATGTAACACGTTAAAGAATGAGGCATCTTAGTGTAAAACCGGATTAAGAAAATATTATCCGCGGTTTATCCGGATTAACAACATATTATCCGCGGTTTATCCGGATTAACAACATTTTATCAGAGTTGGTTTGTTGTTCACCTACCAATTTCGTAGGCTCACATTGCGTTTGAGAATGACACAAATAACAATGTGCTTAAATTAAGAGACATTCGTATCAACTGTAAATGTAATTGCAGTAAATGAAGTAGTTGTAGCTATAGTATTTGTAGCTGTATGAGACCAATAGCTGTAGACAGTGATTGCTGTGCATACTTTCATAAATAGTTGAGGAAACTTTTCATAAGTATCACATTTAGGTGTGTTAGTAATTATATGTCGGTGTGGGTTGTAGACATTACCTCTTTAGATGGTACCTATATATAGCGGCAACGGTTTCATTGCGCATGTCCGGGCCTCTGACGGCCGACGACTTCCGGTCTGAATGTGTTGGCGTCGGATATGGAATGATTGTGACATTATTGCTACTTAAAACTGTCATGTCGTCACGCAATTCACAGTAATTCACGGCGTAATTAGGACACTACAAACACAATTTATGTTGATGTTGTACTATATACTTTAAACCATGTCCATCTCGGTGTTCGATGGTTGAAAAAACATTGACTAATTCTTCAGAATGTCGCTGGGAAATATGACATTTTTGGCAATGTTATATTATTGTATTAGTATCACAAAGAACCCAGTAAGACACTAACCTAGTTTGTCACATTGTGTCGCCAGTGAGAAATACACATAAACCGCTTCGAGATGTTGTACCGAGTTAATTTCAAAACGTTGTCTCGGAGTAACTTGTACTGTGTGTATTACAAATACCGTGAAATACTGTTTCATTCATCAAATGTACACATTTAACACGACGAGATTTTGTGTACAGTTGAAACCACGTTTTATGTGGTGTGCATCGTAGGAGACACGTGACTTTGATCTAACAAACAGGCACACGCACGCACACACGGTCGTAATGAATATTTGTCTGTTGCGCAGGGGTACTAGGTATATTTGCTACTTTTATACATGCTGGAAAAAAGAATAAAACGGTTAATACTGCAATCGTTTGAGTTATTCAGTATTATTATACAACTTAGTAAAATATAGTAGAATAATTTATAAACGTATCCAATATAACTCAAATACAGGCGTGTAGACAACGCTAATATCATTCGTTCCTCTTCCATATAACACACTCAGATTTACCCTTTTCTCCCGTACAATTTCGAGTGTGCCCGCGGCCTGTGTTTCAATATAGGAAGTCGACATGTGGTAGTCAGGATACTCATATCCCCTTTATCCAAATCAATTCCTGTATGCCTCTAAACCCAATTCCCTGCTTACGAACATCCCGTCTACTATATATACGTATGGCGGTTATTTCGTGCCACGCAACGCCTGTTCTTAACAACAGTGTCGCCATCTAGTGGAGTCAGTCGGACAAACACGTGATACAAGGGACTCCTTTTATATCTATACACATTCAAGATGCACCGTATATTTTTCTATAAGTACTACCTCTGTTAGTTATGTCACGCATATACATATGCATACGTTGGATGTAATATGTTGAAAGAGCTGATAAATAATTGTGCTTATTCCGAGAGTGCTGCTGTGTGGATGATTAATTATGCAACCTGATTATAATAAGTATTCACACAAGCGCAGTGAACCATTCAATAACCGTTGATTTCGACCACAGTGAACTTGTCGGATAAAACGCCCAAGTTTGGCGAAGTGAACCAACTATTTATGACCATACCTTTTACAGATACCACAGGCGGAACCCAAACTAGTAACTCCGCAAACTCGGAGCTATTTTGTCGATATGTTGCCCGGGTTATAATTGATTATTAATAATAAAATAGTAATGAAACGTATACATAAAATTATGTACAAATTGCGTGCATAGCATTCTACGGGCAACATTTACAGCTAGACGGGCAGCATAAAGATAATCACGTAAACGTCTCTAGACAATAGAGTAAAAGTACAAGACTTGAGCAGAACGATATAATATATATATATATATATATATATATATATATATCGTTCTAATATTACGTATCTGTTTACTTACTTATGTCTAGAGATAATATATATATATATATATATATATATATATATATATATATATATATATATATATATATATATACAATCGTATATATGATATATATATATATATATAAATATATATATATATATATATATATATATATATATATATATATATATATAAATACATATATACATATATACGTTATTGTTCAATTTACATTAACATATAATTGAAGTCCCGCACTTGATAAGTCTGCGGTATGAATGACAGTGTCACATTTGATGTATCCATCGTATAAGCAGCACATGTGGCTTTAGCGGTGCTTCCACCTGGCGAATGGACACTAACATAAAAGAAACGCTGTACTTGGCGAAATTTATAAACCTCTGCTACTGAAAAACGCGTACCGCACCGACTATTAATGCGCACACATCTTCGCGGGGAGACGTATGATGCGGTAGCAAGGGCGGGCAAATCTTGTGATTGAAAAATCCAACCACTGTCAGCACGAAAACAATTACAAACTGACATAGCACATATTTGATGCAAAAACAATTGAGATTTGTTTACTGTAAGTTTAAAGTATTTTTGCAAACAAATGCATGTGTTCTTGTAGATTGTTGGGTACTTTTGTAGTTTGGGTCCGAACCTCGACAGAAAATCCCCTGCAAAATTTTTCATGTGATAAAAATATGTCTGGTAAGATCAGTAGCTAACCCTAAAGTGATGCCACTTACCGGGGATTCCTGTGAAACTAATATATAAAGGAGTGAGTTTCGTGTACACCTTGATCGATAAAAGACTACATTTTTGATCACGTGACAAGTGTATAGACCTAAATATAGTAAGGGTATAGTATATCTAAATGTGAAGGTTGGTTACCGTAGGTACTAGGTAACCATTATCATGAATTGTTTGAGGCGCTGGCCTAAACTGCAAAAGTATCAATTGATGACATAATGTATACTGAATATAATTGTGTAAGACGTTAGTGTAGTTAGAATCCTCTGCCATTATTTACACACCCGAACTTTGGGCATTAAGAGTCGGTGTCGGCAGTATTTTACAATAGCAGTTCCTACATACCACGTCTCCCCGCGAAGATGTGTACTTCCGGACATGGCCGAAGCGGAAGTATGTTTCAGCGGCGGGGTTTCTTGTTAAACTGCTGCTGACATAATATATGCGTTTTCTATCGTTCTCTGCGACTGATGCACAGTTGTGTCACATGATTTCTATCATGTGACACGACCTGTCACTGCAATGGTGCTATCTCCGACATGACAGCTCCCGCCTGTCGATAGTCGACATTTGGATGTTATCCGCGTAAAGTGCTGCCTCCTCTCGGAGTCTAACTAACCATGCGCTGTGTAACGTAGAAAGGGGTTATTGCAATTAACTTTACTCTGAATAATATGTAAAAGTTACATAGACACCACGATCACCTGACATGCCTAACTATGATATATGAGCAATTACAAAACAATTACATCATCTCAGTCTCTAATTAACTAGAGCACGACTATGAAAACTACCACGCTTGTGGTACGGTTACTAACTATAATTGTTACACTTAATACTACTGCAGTTGCTACTTCAGCAGGAGGTGGCTATTTACTAACCCTCCACGTACAAATGCATGTAAACGCCTGATGTAAATCTTGTCAAAAGTACCTTAATAGCCATCGCCACTTCAAATACTGCTGGGTCCGGAACACAAGCACTCTTACACACGGAAACTTCATATTTCAGTGTCTCCTATATCGACTATTGTACACCCTAACTTATGTATTGTATAACATTACAACTACCTACAACTTGTTTCAATTAAGCAAATTCTGCGAACTCATATGTAGGACACATGGCATGCAAGATACCTGGAGACAATTTCCAGCCACTAGGTTCTTCTACCAACACAATTCCACGTAAATAGTAATTCGTTGCTACGTCGATCGTTGGCCGGGAGTACATCGCCCGCATTACGGCGAGGTCCTAGTGCGGACCCACGTTCTTTTCTCCGTCCACGCATCGACCGGATCTGACCGCTATGCTGTCGACGGCGATATCTCCCGAGAATGCTTCACCCCGGATACCGATGAACGCCAACTGTAGCGGAAGACAGCAAATGAAACTGGTTGCATGGTTGGTCTCGCAGACTGATCTGTTCTCAAATAGCGGGCCGATGGTGCTTAATACGACCACTTCTTTTATTGTGACATCTTAGCTTAAAATTATAATTTTACAACTAATTATTTAAAATTGGAAATTATATTTGAGATATCTAGTATTTATTTATTAGCTTACCATAATGACTTTTAAATATATAATTTATCATTGTAAAGGACTTTTTAGAAATATAATATTTATTTATTTATATATGCAGTCAGCCATTCTCAAACAGTTATTTTGCCATATGTGGCTAACACACACAAAACGGCGAGCCCCACGTAAGATATAATATAATATAATACATATATATATATATATATATATATATATATATATATATATATATATATATATATATATATATATATATTCAGATCAAACTTTTATTTTGTCATCTATAGCCATCACACACAAAAAACGGCGAGCCCCACGTAAGATATAATAATTATAATACCATATAATAATAATGCATATAGTAATCATCATCATCGCCATAATCATCATCACCATCATATTCATCATCATTGTCATCACAATCGTCGTCGTCATCATCATTATAATTGCATTTTCCACTGGCTACACAACTGACCATGTTCACTGTAGTACTGACCTGGTCAGCGGTGCGCAGATCTACATTGAACTGGGCTGTCTGCCAATGCGGTCCTTGTTGGCCTTTCATCTTCCACAAGGTGACCAACTGACCCGAAGCGACGAGTTTGGCGACTCGCAGCATGTTGACATGGTAGCCATACATGTTGAAGGAGAACGACAAACAGAAGTCGCCATCTCGGGTGAACGACGGCAACAAAATCCTGCAGCGCAGAGGCGTATCAAATTTCATAAACGATAGCAATGTGTGCGTGTGCGCGCTGCGTGTTTGCAAATGTGCGTGCGTGCGTGCGTGCCTGTGTGTGCGTGTGCGTGTGCGTGTGTGTGCTCGTACGTGTCATGTCTGTCTGTCTCTGTCTGTCTCTATCTGTCTTTTCTCTCTCTCTCTTTCTCTCTCTTTCTCTCTCTTTCTCTCTCTCTCTTTCTCTGTTTTCTCCTCTCTATGTATATATATATATATATATATATATATATATATATATATATATATATATATATATATATATACACAAACATAAATACTGAGCAGTATCTAATTGTATAATATAATTGTATATGCAATTTATACATGTAGATGAACACCATTGGAAAATAAAATAAGTTACAAAATTAATGGATAAATACAATAAAACCGATGATAGAATATAGTTGCTCTAAAATGTAACCCATTATGCTATGTTATTGAAGTTCAGTGTTTTACATGGACATTGTAAACTCCCTCTTGTTGACGTTCGCGAAATCGACGGTGTATGTCCCATTGTATAAACCGGTAATGGTAATTTGAATATTTCAACCGCGAAATGTTCACATTTACAACAACATATCCAATTTGAAGCACGCTAGTTTTCAACATTGCGGAAGGCTTTTCACATATCTAGGCCAACCGCAAGACGTTTTCATCTTCCTCGCATTTGCCGGATTCCCGCAAACACTATAAGCGATTCAGCGAAATACCTGCTAATAATTGTCACCCAGGATGATTCCTTGCACACGAACAGAAAGTAATGAATAAATCTTACATGGCTTTGTCGTTCAGTCGACGGGGGTCGCTTGCCTCGATGTAGATATAGTAGCCGTAACCGCCGACCCCTGAGTCCGGGCCAGTATCGGACGATGGTGTGCTTCCTGACCTGAGTGTCCAGTCAAAGTCGTCATCCGATGATTGCGTCATGCCACAAAGGTTTCCCTTCTCGGTGACGGTGTCATCGAAGGTGCAACGCCAGACCATCTGATCTGGGATGTCTGAGGTCGTTGGTTGTTCCGTTGATGTCGTTGTTGGTTGATTGGTTGTTAACGCTGTTGAAGAAAGTGTACTCAGTTCCACGCTGCAGGTATGTTACGCATCCAAACTTTATATGTGGACAAACATTGATGATTATCTGGCATGTATCGTGTGAGTGTGAATGTGAATATATTCACATTCACTTTACTATACGGTGCCGGTAATAATACCAATACTAATAAGCAAATATATTAATATTGCTACTACCACCAGCACCACCACCACCACCACCACTACTACAACTACTACTTCTACTACTACTACTACTACTACTACTACTACTACTACTACTACTACTACTACTACTACTACTACTACTACTACTACTACTGCTACTCCTACTATTACTACTGCTGCTACTACTACTACTACTACTAATATTATTACTATTATTATTAGTACTACTAAATAATTATAATAATATAATAACAATGATAGCGATAATAATAATAATAACATTGGGGCTCAATATTTGGAGAAAAGCAACATAGCCCTCCCGAGGTTTCGTCTTAAATATAGAATAGCAATTCTAGTTACATTCCGTCGTAGCAGGGTGCTCTGACAATGTGTTAGAGTATCCGTCTATTAAACATATCTGCAATAGATATTACCGGTTAATATAACATTACTAAACATTAAAATTTAATATTAAATTTGTTGTGTTGTAATTAATGCATTGTTCGTGGAATGTTTCCGGATGTCTGATACCAGTATATGAAGCTGTACTATTGCTAAACAGGCATAAACTAACAGCAAATATAACCATATTTAAAATACTATCATCAGTCTTTTGAACCGATTAAGAAAACAAAGAAGAATCACGGCGGGACGGACATACAGCGCGGAAACATGGACACTCACCAGCAAGCAAATAGCAAGCTAGTAGCCACACAAACGAAGTTGTAAAGACGTATGTTAAGCAACACATACCAGGACAGAATAACAAAAATCTGGATAAAAGAAAAGACAAATTTCACAGATGTGATTGAATAAGTAAGACGAGGGAAGTGGACTTGGGCAGGGCACGTCATCAGACTACGAAATAACGGATGGACACTGCAGATCACCACCTGGAAACCATACGAAGGAAAACAGTCTAGAGGAAGACCGTCGAGAAGACGGGGAGACGAACTAGACGACCGTTAGAAGGGTACCACGAGGCAGAGGAGAGCGCAAGATAGGCAGACGTGGAAGCAGCATGCTGAGGCCATCGCCCAACCACGGGACACTACGGCTGCACAGTGATTGTGAATGGTGATGACGAAAGCACCAACCCATCATGTAGGAGTACAGCTGCTGCAGAATCGTGTCGCCCTCCAAGTCACAGATGTCTTTCAGGTGCAAAGCGTTGGCTGGGCTGGACGCCATGAATGAGAGCTGTGACATGATAACGTCGTCGCCGATGCCAATGACGTGAATACTTATCCCATCTCTCTTAGCAAGAATCGCCGACGCTGTAGCCCACTAAGAACATGACGACATCGACTGTTATTGTTCAGTAGCATGATAACAACAAGTACGATTCGATTCGTTTTTAACAAAATAACCAACAAAACCTAAAATTGTAAACATAGCAATGACAGAATAAATAACTAATATCGATATTGTTCGTAGAGAAGGTATTGTTATTCCCCTTTAAATTTCACTTTTAATGATTCCCATATGATAACCCATGCATGAAGTAATATGCAACGTATTGTATAAAAATACCCGACTATGAGAGAGAGAGGAAGACTCTATAACCTATCGCGCTTGAGACTCTACATCACAAACACCACTGATACAATGCTCACTGCCAATTAACAAATGTGTTAGGAATGCGAGACAAACCGTTAACACAGTTATTATAAGTTGTTTAAATGTAAGCAACTTATCTTCAAATCCAATATCCTGAAAAAATATGCCTTAAAATAAAATTTTGCTAGCATATAGCGCATTTAATATTTTCATCAAATGAGTTAACCAATATTAAAACAAGCTCAGGGTATTTGATACTTAATCACAAAAAAGTACTTAATAATAAAAAAGTACATAATAAATGTAGAATTAATGTACACTTAATTGCATTTGTCTACGTGTCGTATTTATTTTATTATCTTTTTAATTACATTAGCACACAACGTCGTTACGAACTACAGGATAGTGACGTATCACTTTTAGCAGTATATTCTTGAAAACCTGGGCAGACCTAAAGACTGAATTACTTACAACGAAATCAGGATAGGAAGTGGAATTTCCGTCCGTAATGAGAACTATCAGTTTCGCTGCATTATTTCTCTCTCCGTCGGTGTCTTCAAACACGTTTGAGTGCAACTTCAGAATAGCACCCCCGAAGTCCCTAGACTGATTACGCATGCTCAGTTCCCCGACTGCATGGCGCAGACTTCGGGCATCCTTGTAAGCATGAAGGTCAAACTGCAACTTCACCGCATTTCCAAATGTGACGACGCTCATTCTTGTGCAGTTGGGACTGACCTCCATCCCGGTGACGAAACGGACGAAGAAATCATTCAAGCGTAACTTGTATTCCGTTAAGATTTGTCCGGCAGTGTCGAGTGCAAAGGCCATATCGACGGGGAAACACGCTGAAAAAGACATTTAGTAACTGATGTTCGGCAAACATGATCACGAACACGCACGCATACACACACACAAACACACACACACACACACACACACACACACACACACACACACACACACACACACACACACACACACACACACACACACACACACACACACACACACACACACACACACACACACACACACACACACACACACACACACACACACACACACACACACACACACACACACACAAACACACACATATACACACACTACGCTACGAAGCGGATGGTATAAATAAAACAAATCCAAATAATAAACGCTATACAAGTCCATAAAACATAACTTCTTACAAACTTGGTTCCGACGTATGTGCAGAAAAACACATTAGCAAATAGCGTTATCAGGTGTTTATTAAGATCTCTACGAAACGGAGAATTCTGATAGTAATATAGACAAGTAGTAAGCAATAATCACGGAGGGCATTGGGCGATGTAGTTGACGTCGTGACAGCTGTCACTGTCACGCCTCCTACGCTACACCCGTACAACTCCAGGCGAAGGGCAGGTTGGTTGTGCCCCGCTATCGGAATCACACGAATGAAACGTGTCTGAAACATGTTAACAATGATAATATAATAACTTTATTTTCCGTCCATCGAACGGATATTCACTTTGCACAGAGGATGGTGCAGAAACACACATACTACCAAGCAACCAAGCAACCAAGCAACCAAGCAACCAAGCAACCAAGCAACCAAGCAACCAAGCAACCAAGCAACCAAGCAACCAAGCAACCAAGCAACCAAGCAACCAAGCAACCAAGCAACCAAGCAAACCAAGCAACCAAGCAACCAAGCAACCAAGCAACCAAGCAACCAAGCAACCAAGCAACCAAGAAACCAAGCAACCAAGCAACCAAGCAACCAAGCAACCAAGCAACCAAGCAACCAAGAAACCAAGCAACCAAGCAACCAAGCAACCAAGCAACCAAGCAACCAAGCAACCAAGCAAACACAACCAAGCAACCAAGCAACCAAGCAACCAAGCAACCAAGCAACCAAGCAACCAAGCAACCAAGCAACCAAGCAACCAAGCAACCAAGCAAACAAGCAACCAAGGAACCAAGCAACCAAGCAACCAAGCAACCAAGCAACCAAGCAACCAAGCAACCAAGCAACCAAGCAACCAAGCAACCAAGCAACCAAGAAACCAAGAAACCAAGCAACCAAGCAACCAAGCAACCAAGAAACCAAGCAACCAAGCAACCAAGAACCCAAGAAACCAAGCAACCAAGCAACCAAGCAACCAAGCAACCAAGCAACCAAGCAAAAAGCAACCAAGCAACCAAGCAACCAAGCAACCAAGCAACCAAGAAACCCAAAAGCAAGCAACCAAGCAACCAAGAAACCCAAGAACCCAAGAAAAAGAACCAAGAACCCAAAACAACCAAGCAACCAAGCAACCAAGCAACCAAGCAACCAAGCAACCAAGCAACCAAGCAACCAAGCAACCAAGCAACCAAGCAACCAAGCAACCAAGCAACCAAGCAACCAAGCAACCAAGCAACCAAGCAACCAAGCAACCAAGTAAACAAGCAACCAACCAACCAACCAAGTACCCAAGTAAGCAAGTAAGCAAGCAACCAATTAACCAAGTAATCAAGTAACCAAATAACCAAGTAATAACCAAGTAACCAAGTATCCAAATAACCAAGTAACCAAGAAAACAAGTAACCCAGCATGCAAGTAAGCAAGCAAACAAGTAACCAAGCAGCCATATAACCATGCACTCAAGTAACCAAGCAACAAAGCAACAAAGCAACCTAGCAACCAAGTAACCAAGTAACCAAGTAACCAAGTAACCAAGTAACCAAGTAACCAAGTAACCAAGTCTCCAAGTAACCAAGTAACCAAGTAACCAAGTAACCAAGTAAACAAGTACCCAAGTAACCAAATAGCAAGAAACCAATTAACCAATTAACCAATTAAACAATTAACCAACTAACCAACTAACCAAGTAACCAAGTAACCAAGTAATTAGTATCCAATCAACCATGTAACCAAGCAACCAAGCAACCAAGTAACCAAGCAACCATGCAAACAAGAAAACAAGCAACCAAGCAACCAAGTAAACAAGAACAATGCAATCATGCAACCAAGTAACCAAGTAACCAAGTAACCAAGTAACCAAGTAACCAAGTAACCAAGTAACCAAGTAACCAAGTAACCAAGTAACCAAGTAACCAAGTAACCAAGTAACCAAGTAACCAAGTAACCAAGTAACCAAGTAACCAAGTAACTAAGTAACCAAGTAACCAAGTAACCAAGTAACCAAGTAACCAAGTAATCAAGTAACCAAGTAACCAAGTAACCAAGTAACCAAGTAACCAAGTAACCAAGTAACCAAGTAACCAAGTAACCAAGTAACCATGTAACCAAGTAACCAAGTAACCAAGTAACAAAGCAACCAAGTATCCAAGTAACTTAGTAACCAAATAACCAAGTATCCAAGTAACGAAGTTACCAAGCAACCAAGTAACCAAGCAAACAAGTAAACAAGCAACCAAGTAACCAAGCAACCAAGCAACCAAGCAACCAAGCAACCAAGCATCCAAGTAAACAAGCAATCAAGTAACCAAGCAACCAAATAACCAAGCAACCAAGTAACAAAGCATCCAAATAACCATGCAACCAAGTAACCAAGCATCGAAGTAACCAAGTAACCAAGTAACCAAATAGCAAGAAACCAATTAACCATTTAAACAATTAACCAACTAACCAACTAACCAACTAACCAACTAACCAACTAACCAACTAACCAACTAACCAAGTAACCAAGTATCCAATCTAACCAAGTAACCAAGCAACCAAGCAACCAAGCAACCAAGCAACCAAGCAACCAAGCAACCAAGCAACCAAGCAACCAAGCAACCAAGCAACCAAGCAACCAAGCAACCAAGCAACCAAGCAACCAAGCAACCAAGCAACCAAGCAACCAAGCAACCAAGCAACCAAGCAACCAAGCAACCAAGCAACCAAGCAACCAAGCAACCAAGCAACCAAGCAACCAAGCAACCAAGCAACCAAGCAACCAAGCAACCAAGCAACCAAGCAACCAAGCAACCAAGCAACCAAGCAACCAAGCAACCAAGCAACCAAGCAACCAAGCAACCAAGCAACCAAGCAACCAAGCAACCAAGCAACCAAGCAACCAAGCAACCAAGCAACCAAGCAACCAAGCAACCAAGCAACCAAGCAACCAAGCAACCAAGCAACCAAGCAACCAAGCAACCAAGCAACCAAGCAACCAAGCAACCAAGCAACCAAGCAACCAAGCAACCAAGCAACCAAACAACCAAGCAACCAAGTAACCAAGTAATCAAGTAACCAAGCAACCAAGCAACCAAGCAACCAAGCAACCAAGCAACCAAGCAACCAAGCAACCAAGCAACCAAAGTAACCTTGCAACCTAGTAACCAAGTAACCAAGTAACCAAGTAACCAATTAACCAATTAACCAAGCAACCAAGCAACCAAGCAACCAAGCAACCAAGCAACCAAGCAACCAAGCAACCAAGCAACCAAGCAACCAAGCAACCAAGCAACCAAGCAACCAAGCAACCAAGCAACCAAGCAACCAAGCAACCAAGCAACCAAGCAAACAAACAACCAAGCAACCAAGCAACCATGCAACCAAGCAACCAAGCAACCAAGCAACCAAGCTACCAAGCAACCAAGCAACCAAGCAACCAAGCAACCAAGCAACCAAGTAAACATGCAACCGTGTAAACATGCAACCAAGTAATTAGAAGAAGAATAAAGTAACCAACCAACCAAGTAACCAAGCAACCAAATAACCAACCAAGTAACCAAGTAACCAAGTATCCAAATAACCAAGTAACCAAGAAAACAAGTAACCCAGCATGCAAGTAAGCAAGCAAACAAGTAACCAAGCAGCCATATAACCATGCACTCAAGTAACCAAGCAACAAAGCAACAAAGCAACCTAGCAACCAAGTAACCAAGTAACCAAGTAACCAAGTAACCAAGTAACCAAGTAACCAAGTAACCAAGTAACCAAGTAACCAAGTAACCA
>JAODUO010000754.1:225000-232883 GCA_025642075.2 Ridgeia piscesae | reverse complement strand
TACACGTAGAACACAATACACTTTCGAGGATTATTCGTCGATGACATTAAATTTTGTCACTACGGACATTTAAATAGGCGGTCGACCTTATCAGGCTGAGATGTCCCTACGACGATACACCGTCTTGGTAATAAACATCTTACTTATGTGCAATGTCCGTCCTGTACCTCAACCCATGCAGCATTATTATGTTGATGGATATCGCGGCTTTTAAGACATACCGGTGATATACACGTTTAGATGATTAGCTAAAGATACACATTTGAACAAATATTGAACTGTTTCCCTAGGTAGATTGTAGTAGATGCTGCCACGCCTTCTTGACGTTTTTGTGTAGCCCGCCAGGGGTCGTTGTTTTGCTACGAGCGGACGTCACTTAATCGATAATGGTCCAACTTGGTAGTTGCGGTATAACAGTGCATTGTTATAATGATTAGCAAGAGTAACACTACAGTACCTGTAGGGCGCGCTGACTTGGTCATCGTCGAAGGATCTTCGGCGTCGTAATTTGGCCCGTCTCACTTTGCTGACAGTGAAGATGACGAGAATGACGACAAGAACCACGAACACGACGGACACGACCGCGCCGAGGACCACGGGCAGCCAGGGGAAGTCTGGTGACGGCAAAGTCACGTTATTGTGATGGGTCGTGCAGTACAGTAACATGTTGGACAATCAAGGGGACAATTAAGGGATTCCATCTTTCGTTTTGTAAACATTATATAATCAACCATTATTCTTACTGACAAAACGTTATCCACCAGTTAATTAACTAGACGTTATTCAAATCAAACAGTGTTCATCATGAGAATTATAACTATGTTACATTCGTTCGATCAGGATTGATATCCACACGTATTTAATTTACCCCGCAGAAGTACGTGACCAACGCAAGACACAACGTAAGACATATTTACCGTTGCCTTGTAGCGGTGTCTCTGTAAAAAGACAGCGTAAACGTTACGACATTGTAAGAGCACATTTAATGACAAGAGTTGTGTGAAGTGCATAACATAACTGAACGGAACAGGAAATATATATATATATATATATATATATATATATATATATATTATATTGTCAAAACAGAATAACATATTTAATCATTTCCGCTCGCATATTCAGATACTATTCCTCTATGAAATAAGCTCCAATACGAGACATATATCATATTACAATAGCATTATTTCAACGAAATGTGAAGAATCATTATCCTAAAAAGGAAATAGGACGAGATGATGAAATAAATGAAGCAAATGTGTATATACTCGATGGGAAGGTATCTATTCGGACTTCTTAGTGGGCAACTATTGTAAACAAGGTGGGAACTAATCCACTTTATATGGGATTTGTTTTGTATACAACTGAGCAAACAATTTACTGGCTGTAGTATTGATACTATTGTATTGATATGGTATGGATATGGATTATAACTATTCTCTTCGATTCTAGAAACATAAATCGTACAAGATCAATTACACTAGGATGACAGAATAAAAATGCGCCTTCTATTGTAAATACTTTGTCATGTAACTTGAAATGACTTATCTGACGAGACTGACATTCAAGCTAAAGTGAAACGTCTGCATAACAATTTGACTTCCCACTGAACGTGAACATAATAACTGGAACAGAAAAGTCAACTCACCAGACATCCTGATGCTGGAGCGATCTACGTCGAAGCCCTTTATCTTAAAGTCTTCCTGATTAACGAGAATGTTCCGCAGTTTGTTAGAGTCGGCGTTGGAAGAATCCATCCAGAGAGAAAAGTCGACAACGACGCTGCCAGCCCTGTGACACATCGAACAGTAGGCCTACATAGTGTTGTCATTTACACGACGCTGCCAGCCCTGTGACACATCGAACAGTAGGCCTACATAGTGTCGTCATTTACACGACGCTGTCAGCCCTGTGACACATCGAACAGTAGGCCTACATAGTGTTGTCATTTACACGACGCTGCCAGCCCTGTGACACATCGAACAGTAGGCCTACATAGTGTTGTCATTTACACGACGCTGCCAGCCCTGTGACACATCGAACAGTAGGCCTACATAGTGTTGTCATTTACACGACGCTGCCAGCCCTGTGACACATCGAACAGTAGGCCTACACAGTGTTGTCATTTACACGACGCTGCCAGCCCTGTGACACATCGAACAGTAGGCCTACATAGTGTTGTCATTTACACGACGCTGCCAGCCCTGTGACACATCGAACAGTAGGCCTACATAGTGTCGTCATTTACACGACGCTGCCAGCCCTGTGACACATCGAACAGTAGGCCTACACAGTGTTGTCATTTACACGACGCTGCCAGCCCTGTGACACATCGAACAGTAGGCCTACATAGTGTTGTCATTTACACGACGCTGCCAGCCCTGTGACACATCGAACAGTCGGCCTACATAGTGTTGTCATTTACTCAAAATATCTCGTTTGTGGGCAAAGTGTAAGTTCCAATAATAATAATAACCATCAGCTCAACGACGCAAAACACAATCTTTTCATTGTGTACAATGTGAATTTTGTCAACAAATGGCTATAATTGCTAAGACCATGGGAAGTATAGGCAAGGTTTCAGATGACGACGAAACTAAAACATATTTGCGACAGTTTAACATTTACATAAAGTGAATTCCACGTATTTGGTGCAACAACCGAAAACACTCCAGCTCCGTCATTTCTCTTTACTCTGGGAGTTATTCTAGTTTTCTAGCTAATCGTCCTTAGTAGTCTATCCTTTCTTGCTGCCGTGAATATCAAATGCAGGTATGCAGGTTGCTTGGATGAAAGTACTTAATAGGCAACTATACAAAGTTTGAAAATCATGCGATGTCGCAGAGGGAGCCAAGCAAGTGAATTTAAAACGACACTGAACATGAAACGAGGAATGTTTTCAGGTTAGATGGCCCAGTACTCAACGGTGTAATTATATCTTCAGTAGTTATTGCGTGTATATAAGCAAACAAACGTTGCGTACTTATGTTTATGGTGTATTGAAACATAGTTATTTGTTTACGGAACGCATCGAACAATCACATATTGGATGCATGAAATTAAATCTTTAAAATACATGCAAATTAAATGAAGTATTATACATGTTCTATAATACATTTTCTGTAGTACAAGGATTAATACAACTCAGTATAAGATATAAAGGTGTTACTATTATTATGTTAAATGCTGTGCATAATATAATTCCGGCTATTATGTATGCATATAATATGAACAAAATGTTCATGATTACGTACGTGAACGTTATGTCAGTCACGGCGACCGGTTTTGAACCGAGGTGTAACTTGTATATCCGGTTGAGCTACAAATAAAACGGTGGTGTTTGCAATAAGCATTTCTAATGATTTATCAGATAGACTGTTTTTGGTAAACAACAATATATGACTTGCCACAGTACCAAGTTGCAAAATGGGAAAATTACTAATGTTAACTGTTTTTCATGTCATTTGTCGGTTCGTAAATACATATTATATATTTGCTTTGGATTTGTGTTGACGAAAATAAACTTGACATCAAACGATACAATTATAAAATATGCATTTCTGATAGAATCACAAAATATAACAATGTAACGTGACCTAGATAGATAGTTTGGCTCTTGTGAAGAGTAAGACTGCGATTTAATAAATAGTATTCCCTGTTCGCTCTGGTGGATAACGTATACTATTATTCGCTAAATACGTAAATCAAAACATGTGCATAACTATTGTTACGATAATTGCAACGATTATCCGATCTAGTAATTAGTATTGCATTTCGTATATATACATTAATTTTAGATACGTAACTCATTATTGTTAAATGTTATCATATCATTTTCATATGAAAAGTGACATTTATCTGCCCCACCCACCTCGTCCGTGACATTTATCTGCCCCACCCACCTCGTCCGTGACATTTATCTGCCCCACCCACCTCGTCCGTGACATTTATCTGCTCCACCCACCTCGTCCGTGACATTTATCTGCCCCACGCACCTCTTCCGTGACATTTATCTGCCCCACCCACCTCGTTCGTGACATTTATCTGCCCCACCCACCTCGTCCGTGACATTTATCTGCCCCACCCACCTCGTCCGTGACATTTATCTGCCCCACCCACCTCTTCCGTGATATTTATCTGCCCCACCCACCTCTTCCGTGATATTTATCTGCCCCACCCACCTCGTCCGTGACATTTATCTGCCCCACCCACCTCGTCCGTGACATTTTCTCTCAAGGTTTTGTAGTCGGCTGTCGTGTTGTCTTTAAGACTGTCCGTGTACGTCAGGCCTGGCACCCGGAACTGTCCGTAGAATCTGACTGTCTTCAGTTCTAAGAAGTTATAACATAACAGTGTTTCCAACATGAATACTATTGCCGTAGTCCTGCAAGTTGTAACAGGCAAATATGACATTGATACAATCCATATAAACAAATTGTTGTATATAGAAATGGCAAATGAAATAATGGTAGCTACTTTTGTTTCAGCGACAATAATTTATATTTATAATACATTTGTTTTTGCCCATTTATAAAATGGTGTTCTAACAATAACAAACAGCATGTATTTAATAAATACATTCGTTGAATTAAAACTTATCTTACCTGTCTTTCCCACACGATGTAATGTCAAACTCGCCAAATGTGCCATTCGAATTTTTAATGGCTGACACGACGTCGTCAACGACAGAAGCTTCGCTCTTTCGTACCTTGACCTCGTAGTTGACCACAAGACTGCCCTTACTACAGCAAGATCACGGTTTATATGAAACCTTATAAAAATAATTATGCTAGGTACGAATTAAACAATCCTCCAACAGAAAATTAGACAGTTTTGACGAATATGTGTATATTGGATAATCGCACAATTATACAATTTGTTGAAATATAGATCTATGTGTACGTATTTTCAAAGATGCCTTGTATATCATGAAATGGTGTCCTACTAAAATATATATCATTATTCATTGATTGAAAAACTTTATACATCGACATAGTTTTGAGAACCTGTGAATGACATAGTACGTTAAAATAACTCGCAATCGAAACCACAACGGTAATGTATTGAACAACATAGCATAATGTTCAAGACACTACAGCGTGTTTTCAAGAACAGTTTTAACTCTCAGTACCAAATCACTGATCGTTGTGATCGTGTTTGCGTGCACGTTAGATTTCAAAGTTTAAAAGGGCCCCATGTAGCCGCTGTCCCCAAAATAGTATACCTGAATGTTACGTCAGTAATGGTGTATTTCCCTTTTCCGAGCTTCTGGTCCAAAAAGGTTTCCAGCTGTAACGTACGATACATAATTTAATTATCCATGTAACGTACGGGCGACATCACCAAAGCACATTGGTCTATAAGCGTAATCATTGTGTACGTGCGTCAGCAACATAACTGAAACGTTCAGATACGTTACAACAGTCACCACCAAATGCTGGTTACGCATATTACTATACTACAAAGCACCAAGATAGCAACTTTACGTCACATCTCCAGCAGCTGTTCAACAAATCTATACAAGGCGCCGTATCTTCTCATGCTGCTTCTGTTGGGCTACCGTTACAGCCCGTTACAGCCCTCTGTAAACTCCCACCACACGCTTCGGCACGAGTCTTTGTCCACAGGCTGTCAAAGCCCTGACAGAGCTGTTAGGCTAATTTGTTATGATATGTTCCATTTTGCTGTTTAGTATCTAGTTAATTAGGGCTGTATCGTCATTTAAGCTATGTGCCTTTCTGGTGTATTTCAATCTTACCAAGTTTATCATATTGTGTCTGAGGTCTTAAGTTTGAATGTGACGTAATGAGTGAGTTGTGGATACGCGTGCGTGTACATGTTTGTGTGGGAGTGTGTGCAGGGATGTGCGGGAGTGCATACGTGCGTGTGTGTAGATGTGTGTGCTCGTGGGTATTGCGTATATGTTATATGATTACGTGTACATTGTTATTTATTTTATTTATTGTATTTATTGACTGCTACATAAAACTATGCTTTTGTTGTATTTTACAGCACTGGCACATTAAAATAAACGTATCTTGTTCTTATATTTCTTACATACCGCAGCGACCACTTTAACCTTCATGTCCTTGTATTTGGTTGAAGTTTTGTTTTCCAGTTCTTTTGAAAACGTTTCACTCGTTATCTCCACCTTGATAGCGAATCTTGCAGTCTCCGTGACCGGCACTGTGTCTATCACGCCTAAAGCAGAATTAAACGCGATACGTTATTTGCTATTAGAAACGGACCGATGCCGGAAAACAAGGCTTTGTTGTTATAGAAGATATCAATGTTGTTTGATATTATATGATGTCTGTTTTTTTTATAATAAACATAATGTAACGCTTTAGTATCTTGCATATATAGCTGAACTATACTCGGAAGCCACCGCTGTTTGTCAAGCAAAACTAGCCCTGGCAGACTCTATGCGAAGTGGGAAAGTTTGCTTTAACTTCCCAGTCGCGACTGCTTCACGCGTGAGAACCACGCAAATACCCGCGCCAAGTTAAAGATGAATTAAAAAATCTGGGAATCCCAGTATAATGACCATTTGCCGAATCCGACGTTGGGGTAAATATTAGCGCTGTTCTCAAGGATGAAGCATCACGATTTGGGGAGTCAATGAACTATTTCGACTACCTTTAGTGAACGAATGTCTGACCAGTGACGTATTATAACGTACGATGTCAAGGCTTACACATTATAATAAGTGTATCTAATTCATGAAAGTGAACGCACCACGTAGTGCATATTGATAGGATTCACTATGTAGATGTGTTCTAATGAAGCGAAAGCATATTTCATATTTTACTAGGCATAATGGTTTATCGATACAAGTGTAGCTTCATAGTAAACGATGTGTTGAATGAATGTTGATGCTATATTTTCTACCAAGCCAAGCATACAAAATAGCAATTTGTGTTGTCGTTTGACGACGCTAATGGAGGGAGGGAGGACTTACTTGTTTCACAGAGGGACCCTGTGTAGCCGTCGGTGCACATGCAGACGAACCCGTTCACCTCGTCCGCACATGTTCCGTTGTTCTGGCATGGACTGCTGTTGCACTCGTCAATTTCTGCAAATATATTAATAATAATAGTAAACTTAAAAAGGTATGTATCCGTAGGAAACAGCACACAGCGCGCACAAAACAATAATCGTTAGACGTAATTATGAATGAGTGCGAACGGGTCGTTTTAAACGCAAGGGACCACCGAAAAATTAAGAAGGGAAGTAATTTAAATCAACAGTATTACCAAATCTGGTTGTGACGGGTTTTAATTACACATCGGTTCAACTGCAAGTGTAACGTGTGCTGCACTGCTCTCTTTCTTCACATAAACTATTCTTTTGTCGCTTTATTGTGCAACAAATAAATAAATTATGTTGTCTGAAGTGTTAAATGATCTTCCATCCAAGATAGGATAATGACGACTGGACGGTGAAGTTCCAAACTATTATTATTATTTACGTCTGCCGACTGAGCGACCAAACAATATTTCTCACCTTCGAATACAAATCGGCCTCCGGTAAATCCTGATAATGACCAAGCAGAATATTTGGTGATATTGAATACATTCTCATTTCAAAATGTTTGGACTTTTAAGAATGATAACCACTAATAAACAGTTAACTACGGGACCTGGTTGTTGCGGTCAGTTGTCCACTGAAGAAATGACCACCGACCTGATTGACAGTTGACTCCGGTGTAGCCGCCAGGGCAGTTACAAAAGTAGTCGCCATTCTTCTGGCCGCATTTGCCGCTGTTCTTGCAGGGATTGCTGCCGCAGATGGCGATCTCTGTTACACACGAAACATGTACACTTATACGACACAAACGGAGTGGGTGGATGTCAAAATGACAATACTTCTTATACAAATAA
>JAODUO010000754.1:205000-222500 GCA_025642075.2 Ridgeia piscesae | reverse complement strand
GTAATTTATGAGGCAACGACTTCTGCAGATGATAACCGAATACGCATACCTCAATTGTACATTGCAAGTAGGTACTGCTAACACGTGCTAGTAGCTCGTGTTTACATACCTTTACATATTTGTATGAAATTTGTACGAGATTAATTTAACAACAAACAATTCACAATATTTTGGAATATGCCTACGTGAAGTAAGCAAGGATATTGTAATGTTTATGTATGGTTACATTCACCTAGAAAATTACCGTAATAACGAAAGCTTTCGTGGACATCTTAAATAACTGATCATGGCCACGATAATACTGCACAAGGCATTATTTACCTTTGCATCCCTTTTTGTCTTTCATCAGTTTGAAGCCGTCGTTGCAGCTACAGTTGAAGCCGCCAACGTTGTCCGTGCAAGTGTCGCTGCATCCGCCGTTGTGGTCCGTACATTCGTTAACATCTGTAATGCAATATTTGGCTGAGTACTGCAACAGCATATCGTAGCATTGTGTAGAGTTGACTTTGGGAGCAATGTAGTTTAATAACTAACAGCCGCCTTTGTCCTTCTCAGCCTCATGTCTGCACAATGTATTCGCTGATTAATAAAAACGTGCAGTGTTAATGAACAAAACAAAGCCTCTAGATATGTTCACGGAATAGCGAACAAATATGGTTATACATATCACACTCTTTGCTTGCTATGAATTATAATGAGTAAATAATGGTTAATTATAATAATAAATCACAATGGTTGCGGAAAACGAAGCAACAGTATCGTTAATGGCAATAATTTTGTCGAACACATCAACAGTGTTGTCATACATTCACTTACCATCACAAAGTTTGCCGTCGACGTTGAGAGTGTAACCATTTGGACAGATGCACTCGTAGCTAGTGCCTTTCTGTTTGCACCCGTATGTGCATTGCAATTTAATGCATTCAGTTTCCAGGTTATTTTCTGTAAAAGAAAGCAACGGTATAATTATTTTTAAAAAGTTATTAAGCATTCCAAACATAAAATAATTACGTTTCATTTTTTTCTTTCGAATATATCAAAAATCAGCAAAAGCATAAACACATATAAGCACTTTTGAAAAGAAATTACGAAACTTATGCGCATAATGACATACCCTTACATGAATAGAAATACATAAACCATCCTTTTTTCTCCACAGTTCCAATAAAACCATGTTATAATCAGGAGTTCACGTGTTAATTACCGACTGTGTAAACAAAACAAATAAATTAGTTTATTACTATTAATTACATCGAAAACATGATTGAAGTTGACTATAGGTTGCATATAAAATATTAATATAACATATCTAAGTTTTTAAGCTCCTTAGTATTGCATCATGTTTGCACTAGTCATATTTCATTGATTCGGAACGTCTCTCTAAAACACGGATATACTTTGACGACATACGCATGGTGCACGTCTTGTTGTCCGCTTTGAGATCGTAGCCGGTGAAACATGAACACACAAAGCTGCCGTTTGTGTTGGAACACTCCTGTTCACAGCCGGACGTCTTCTCGACACACTCGTCTATGTCTGCAAGATATACACGGGCATAGCAATGGCTGATTAGCCATGACGCAACAACACAACAAACCAGCTACCTCATCCCGAAAGAGCGACTGTGAACAAGGCTTGGACACTATGAACTGGGATTTGCAAAGCTGATATTGGTACAAAAAGAAACAGTAAAGGAAGGCCATGCTGGATAAGACCGACGAATGAATAAAACGGTGCTGGCCGCTGGGTCGACACGGACACAGCTGTAGGCACAGCACAAGGCTGTGTGGACGGGCGACATAGCCTGCGAGCGAAGAGGGTAATTCATTGTGAAACGGAATAATGAACAAATTACAAAACTCAAATGTTTCACTGCATCGTCAACAGTGTACATGAATGTCAATACTCGACTAGCACATGATCATACATGCAGGCAGATTAGTAAGTAGCTTACTGGCAAGCTTTCTAATAAATAATTGCAAATGTTTCGTATTGGATAACTCTGATACACGTTTAAAGACGGGATGTATCGTTTGTATGAGATGCAGCGTACACTTACCTGTACAATTCTTCCCGTTGTCGTGTAGTTTGTATCCATCCGGGCACTCACAAGTCCACTTGTCAGGCGTGTCAACACATATCTGTTCACAGTCGTCTCTGCGGTTGGCAGGGTCACATTCGTTGATTGCTGTGTAAAAACAATTAAAATTGGTTTCTTGATTGTGGTATTATTGAATAGGTATTGTGAGTATACGTGCCCATTATTTGTACTGATTTACATATTTTCCAAATCCACTTGCCCTGTTACGAGCAATTGCCAGGGCTGTGGTAGTGGTTATGTAGTAGGAATGAGAGGCAAACAAACCATTCTCTGTATAGTAGCAGAGTAAACTATATACCACTTAACTGACAGGGTAAAGTATTACTTTAAACAGGGTACGATACTATTACAAACATAGTTTATTAAGCATTAGTTGTTAACATGCTTGTAACAGTGGCGCCACCTTTCTAGATGAATATGATACGATTGTTTGACAGTTTGCCTCCTTTAACGTAAGTGTCAATATAATTATTGCTACCTTTTATAGAGCAAAATTTTCATACATTATAATGGCGCTGTACAACATCTAAATTCGATATAACGAGCATACACGGCCAACATTAAATGTAGCTGAAATGTAGATCGAATTAAATTAGTTATAGTAAAAGTATTAATAAAATACTATATTTTCATAAACTGGTTTTGTGTGTGTGTGTGTGTGTGTGTGTGTGTGTGTGTGTGTGTGTGTGTGTGTGTGTGTGTGTGTGTGTATCAATCAAATCACGTTGTTGTCCTTAAAAAGGATATGCATGTTACAACTCATGATCACATCTAAAATATATGGGATGGTCACAACAAAATGCAAATGAATTTCCAGATATATCCACTACAAGAACAATTCAACCGGGTGACATCAATATGACTCATTTAGCATTCAACATTCTAATGGCCAGGCACAAAACTCATGCTATAGCGAGATGTTTTACATTATATACAACGGTATCTCCTTTGAGACGGAAGTACATGGAAGAACGTAGAGAGCGGGTGATCAGACTCAGTAGCGACAGCTCGAGCCTTCTTCAAAATTGCATGGTGGATTATTTCGGAGAACTTTGGTGTAGGTAAACCAATGATCTTGGTAGAAACATGTGAGATTTTCAGAAGCCTGTTACGGTTTTTCATAGAAAGAGCAGGGTAGTAACAAATGCTGCAGTAGGTTAAGAGAGGCTCAATTATGCTACGGTAAAGGCGTAGAAGAAGTAGTGGATCAGCGTAGAAATTTCGTAACTTTCGAAGAACGTGCAGTCGCTGCTGAGACTTCTTTTGCACGGCTGTAACATGCTCTGTAAATGAAATTTTTTCATCTAACATAACACCGAGGTACTTGAATGAATCAACCTGTTCCATAGGTTCACCCTTGACGACAATAGGACTAATGACCGTTCTATTACGACGGAAGTCGATGCACATTTCTTTCGTTTTGGAAACATTCAGATGCAGACAATTTTTACTGCACCAACTAGAGAAACGTACCACTGAAGAAAGATATGACTGGTATGAGGCAAAATCACTCAAAAGAGCGAGCACGGCTGTATCATCAGAAAACCTCACAAATTGGGTAGATGGATCAACACTCCGACAGTCATTTGTATACAATATATATATATATATATATATATATATATATATATATATATATATATATATATAAATATATATACGAATATATATGAAAATTTGTTAGCTTGTTTAAAACAACGGTAACACGTTTAGATAAATAATTATACTATGTTTTTATGATTTGACTCCGTATCATAGAAACTTACATGTTAACATAATAATAACAGGTATTATTTAATAGGTGCAATCTCCATAAAATGTTCAAAGTGCTATACAAGTGTGTATTTAAAAATGATTTATTACTGAAAAGGAAACTTGATAAACTGCACAACGAATGACGTCAGTTATATTAAAACTACTAATAAAATATTATATGTGAATAAAATATTATGTATGCGTAACAATGACATTACGTACGTAGACATATGCCTTCTTTGTCTTCCGTTCCTCCCGGACACGCGCTGCAATTGAACGATTTGCCAGTGGTCAGCTGCTCGGCCGGTGGCAGGTCAGTGCAGTTTGTTCCAGATGTACAAGGGTTGTCTTGGCAACCGTCCAAATCTGACTCGCAGTGGTCACCTATCGGGACATTTGACATTTTATAGATATTTATAGCGTCGTCTTCCGCTTCTAGTGCCCACGTGCTGTGGATACAGACGGAAGGACATGGCAGGCGAACAGGACAAATTAAAACTATTTTAGTATTTAGGGTGCTTTTATATCCGAACAGTAGTTACTGCATGCAAACAGTAATATACAACAACTAGTCATGTTAAGTCAAGTTGAATAGTACAAAGTATGGATACTGTTCTTAAATGCATCCAGGCTGTTTTGATTTATACTGTGTTGAGGGAGGGAGTTCCAAAGTCGAATGCTACTTGGGGAAACAATACAAGTGGTAAATTGTACATCTGGAAATGAGAGATAAGATAAGACAAGGAATTATGTTTTCTTGTAACTATGTTTGCAGGAATAAGAGACTGACTTGCTGGTATACCCACTAGACCAGTGCCGATTTTACATGCATTTAACAAGTGCAGTAACATAGTGTCTTTGTGCCTCGACTATGCTATCGTGACTTAGTAATTACTAAATTCAGAGAAAATCTCTAAACCCTTATTGAAAAAAAAGGTGTTTCTGAACTTAAATATGATTTTCCTAACCTTCCCAGCCAATGGAGCAGTTGCACTGGACGATCCTGAATGTCTGCTTCAGCTCGTAGCCGTCGGCGAGCAGATCAAACAGACACTCTCCGTGGCCGGAACAGTTGCACAGGTTCACAATCACGTCAGCGGCCGCTACACCGTTCTTGCCGTCCGAGGCCTTGAATCTATGTAAAGTAATATCTGATGTATATACGTATTCCGAGAAGCAGAATAGGCAGAACGCACCGAACTGAGTGATGTGATATGCGCTCCATCCGATAACAGTTATCAAAGTAACAAAGCATTTGTTTTGCCTACAAGCAGTCATAGCTATCATTTTAGCTGCGGTTATACCATGTACATCAACAGTTTAATTTCTAAAATAAAATTTATTATCAACACAAACTTTAAGCAGACCGGCTTTGATCAGCTTAAAATAACGGCTTTGATAAATAATATTAGTGTGGTTAAGGTGGCGCTTTATGCATATTTGGTATGTTGTAATTATTTATATTTAAGAACACACTTGTCGACAGGATAATGCTATGTTAGAATATCGTCAGAATTCATGCAATATATTGTTGGTTTGGACATTTGGACAGTATTTTTAATATTCATATATGCTGTATATTAATACATGTGTCGTATATCTTATACACAAACATCACTATACATTGACTTGAAGAAGTGGGTGTTACCATGTGATGGTAGTCATTATAAAGCAAAAGAAATAAAATAATACATACGATATATTGACTGGCTCCATGTCGACAGGTGTCCACGTGTAGGTATTATGTTCCCACGTGGCACCTTCAGGACGTGTTGAGTTAAGACTGACGGTGACGTCATCCCCGTCTGGGTCGGACGTGGTCACTGTCAGGACGTTCTCTTGTCCAACAGTCACATTGAACACTGAATGGACGGTAATGTTCGGACTTCCGTTGGCTGAAAACACCAATCGAATACTGAATACTGAATAACACAAACACATCGAACCGGTGTGACACGTAACAACATCGCAAGAATGATCAACATCACAAACTTTGAATAATCAAAGTGATGTGCAAGTAGATTAATAATTAACAGTATATGAAACAAACTGACACGGATAGAAAGTCATGGCGGTGAGAAAGTCATGATTGGCGTTACACATCCCATTATCATGAGGTCAGTGTTTATGTATTATTAATTGTATTGTTGTGAACATTATATAGTTAATGGCTATTATGTCGGTGTTTAATCACCTGAATATCATAACAATTCAAATCAATGACGAAACACTGTCAATAATGGATTTAATATAGGCCTACGTATTATCTGTCACATAGACTTAATATACGAATACGTTTGTCCGTAAAGGAGGTACAATGTTTTGTGCCTGTTGTCCCAATATTCCCGGCATAGCGGCTTTAGTAACAAAACACATTTTACAATATATACAAATGTGACACTGTGAGTGTTAACAACACATGTAGGACACCGACCCAATGAGCTGGCCGTATCCTCGTTCTTGGTGTTTGTAGCCAAAGTCGCCTTGGCTGCTTCTTCTTTGCCTGAAATATGTACAGTGACATCAGTAGTCTTCTCGATGCTTCATTTAAGTTAGTTTTAATCTTATTTATTTGACAACATCAACTCAACTATACAGTTTACTCATAAAGCTGCATTCGTGTGTAGATAGCGTCATGGCTTGGTACTCACCTGTGATCGCGAGGTCAAAGATACACTCTTTGTTATCTCCACATATCTTCTTAGCATTAGCTTTCTCTTTATCTGTCATATTGGCTGTGACGTCTTCAAGGAAGAGCGGCTTGAACTCGGGGTGTGCGTACGTCAAGTAACTCTCGCCCTTGACGTAGAAGAAGAGTGAGTCGACTTGGTCAATTCTCCCTGAGCAAAAACAATCGATGCGGTGAACGCCCACATAATAAATACATCGGCATAAAAACGGATTTGTTTTGATAATGAAAAGTTCAAATTTCCGTGACATGTCGCATTTCCTGCTGTATCAGAATTGGAATACTTGATTATAAAGTTAAATCTAGTTTGGTAATAATAATTATGTACGTCTACTAACTAGAATACGCAGCTGGTATGTGACAATGACACTAATTCAGCAGGTTTAAATCACGACGAAAAATGACATGGTAAAGTACTATTGTGAAGTGAAATGTTTTGAATGTGTCTTAGTGTCGCACAAAAATTAAATAAATTATGACATAAGGCTGTACTATATGTTGTTAGAACACATACACAATTCTCCAAATCCATAAAATATCGTCTTCTCGGACGAGCTGTTTGAGAGAGCCACTGCGTTCTCTCCTGGCGGCAGGAGGTCGTCCATGGGGTCGCCATTGAACACTCCCATCAGGCCTTTCGTGTGGTTCTTGAACTTGTCCGAGGCTCCGACCGTGATGTCCAGCTGTTCGGCGCTCACCCCGATCGTTAGCGAGAAGCCTGCAACAAACGCCCATTTAACCAGAGAAGATGACATAATTAATTATCGCATGCATAGCCCTAACTACTTGTTGGCAGTTAGGTCAAACACATAAACGTAGTTTCAAATGATTGACAGATCCACGTTAAACAATTTTCCGAGTATCACACTTAATCGTACAATATTTTTCAAAACGCAAGATAAGTGCCACAAAGGTATCCGACAATGAACAGAATGACCACGCGTTTACACCGAGAAGAGGCAGTTTCCTGCATCAAAAGTAACAGGTAAGGCTACGGTTAGATATTGCTCAGTATCTAGTCCTTGGGAATGCTCTAAGCGCTTTTGCACATTAGCAAGCTTGCCAAATCGAACATTATGTCGACTTATCTTCTCTCAGCCACGCTGCGATTAATGCGCGAACACAGTTTGTACCCGGCCGGCCACCACTTAGGCTGGCACACATTCAAACAGCTGATTGAACTGGAGCAATGGCGTTTGGACGAGTTTAGCGAGGGTTGATACGAGTGAAAAACGTTATTCAAACACAGAAGCTGTCGATTAGGAGTTTTTATCGAAGGCCCATTTTTCTTACCAGATGTAAACGTCACTTCAATTTCGGTTGCGCTCTTCTTCGCCAGAATGACGTTCGTGTATTCGTGTTCGGCTGTGTTATTCGCAGCATTAAACCAGGCCATGACACTTTCGCCGTCAATGAAAATGTCTAGACCTGCAATGAAAATTGAGACTAACAAAACAGATAACGTTTGAGTTGACTAAGTAATTGTTTCTTAAGTAAAGGTTACTTATGTTGAACACGTGGATCGCACGTGAATATCAAGAAGCAATAGAAGTTTGCTTAGAATTTCCAAATAGCAAATGGGGCAAGTAAAATAATATAAAGTACTATCCGCGCAATGATGGATCAATACTTAAGCAAGTCACTTTTGTTCTGTTTAAAACGTCTGCTCTACCAAAAGCGGTGTCTCTAGCATTTGTTCTGGCTGATCATTATTGCATAGAAACTGCATAATCCTCCATAATGCCTTCTGACACCATGCGTTAAGAATTATTGTTCCTGTGCTAATAGTATAACCATGGCTCTCCGGTGTGTAACGTAATTTGTACCGTTGCGCGTTGCGTTCATATTAACGTGGAATGTGTCCGAATTGATGTCTCTAGCAGCGAACGCGCTGAAGATGGTCGCATCCATTTCTTTCCCGCTGTCGTCGAGAGCCTTCGCCGTGCGGCCCTGCAGTGTGAAGTTGCCGTGTGTCGTCTCTATGAGTGTGTACTCGCCCAGGCCGTTGAATGTGTACTGGAAGCCGTCCAGCGTGCGGATGTGTGGGTCTCCGTAGAACCAGCCTGTGGTCGTTGTGAAAATAAAATGCTTACAGGTATGCATACACCAGGAACAATAGTTGGATCTAAGTAAAATGGTTACATGTATTTATAAACCCGGAATAATATTTGGACCTACACAACAAACGTCGCAAGACTTGAGCCTAATCATAAGGCGTTTCCGTTAGCATGGACGATATACGCTCAGATAATGCTTAAACATCTTGCAGTAACGTATGAAGGGCATGTAGCTATTATAAACAACTTCTGTTCCTTTTTGATCCATCATTGACGACCCATGTGCGACACAAAGCATGCACTACGACCAAGGTCATCGACTCGAGATCGATCGGAAATGTATGCAACAACCTGTTCACTGACCAATGGTTAGAGGCATGTAGCCCGAACAGTGGTCCATCGGTCGAACAAAGTAGAAGAAGTCGCAGTTGTCCGAGAATTCACAACACCACTGTTTCGGCTGGACATCGTACTTCTCGTGAAGTCTCTCGAAGCGAGGATGGTAGAAGAACGTTTGACCTCCGCGCCCGTCTTCCGTGCTGATGAGAGACCCGAATTCTGTGTAGCAGCATTCCTGTCGGCGATTCACGAAACATATAAAAGATTGTATTGTATTCATTGTTGCGCAAAACTGATATGACACACTACAGCTTATTCGATTGATGTTATTTCGCATTATGCATGCGAAAACGTAATCGTAAAACATTAGGCGTGGCAACTAACAATTCAAACATACCACCAGTAAGGTAGTGTTAGTGTAGATGATACATAAGCATGAGGCCTACATTGAGATACCTTAGAGAGGCCTCTATACGCGTATTAAACTAATACAAAGAAAAAAAGATAACCTAATCGATTAGCTCTATATAATATATGCACTGAATAGTGATGTAGATAAGACATGACGTGTTTTGAAGATATAATATGCTGCTATGCTGTTTCGGTAACATTGGTGAATTGTCCTTCGTATATACCTGAGTCGACATTCCCCACGGCATGCGTTCATAGTAGCACCTCCTCTCAAAACGTGTTTCGTAGAACTGTTTCCAGTCGAATCTCCAGCGACCGTCCATCAACGCAAGTCGCTCGTCACACGGACAGACCATTGTCCATCTCCAGTAGTAGCGCACGAGCGATATCCGTCTCATCTCGTTGGCGAACCAGTTGAAGCACTTCTGGTCGTAGTTGACTTCATTTCTCCCCGACGCCACACGAAACATGTAGCGGCCACGATCACCTACAGATACGTACGTGTGTTACGTCATGAACACCAACTTACCAACGACTGCCTGCATCTGTAGACTTGGCTTTGCCTTCGATGTGTGTGTGTGTGTGTGTGTGTGTGCGTGTGCGTGCGTGCGTGCGTGTGTGTGTGTGTGCGTGTGTGTGTGTGTGTGTGTGTTTTTGTGTGTGTGTGTTTGTTGTGTGTGTGTGTGTGTGTGTGTGTGTGTGTGTGTGTGTGTGTGTGTGTGTGTGTGTGTGTGTGTGTGTGTGTGTGTGTGTGTGTGTGTGTGTGTGTGTGTGTGTGTGTGTGTGTGTGTGTGTGTGTGTGTGTGTGTGTGCGTGTGTGTGGGTGAGTGTGTATGTGTATGTGTATGTGCGTGCGTGCGTCCACGTTTATATATTACGATGTTTAAAAATACAATGTCTTTGACAAAATATTGAATGAATGAAGAATGAATGAATGAATGAATGACATTTATTACAAAGTGAACGATACAATACAAATACAAATACACTCAGTAAAATACTCAGGAAATGGGGGAATATGGAAGTTTCATGTTTATCAATCACGTCCCCAAACACTATCATAACAAATGTGTAATACAAAGATATCAAGTACAACAGGACACACTCACCAGTGTTGCCGTATCGTGTGTCCAGTGTGAAAGCCGTCGATTTCATGGATGGTGCCAATTGCAGTGATTCGTGCTGCTCCTGTTTGTATGACAAGTGTCCTATCATGCTACGGCGTACCAAGTATTCGTGGTCCCAGCTCATGTCCACGTAGACGTACTGCGTAAAGGTTTGGTACCGCGACGGGTCGTAGGCGACGACCAACTGGAAGGTGTTGGGCTGTCGATAACATAACAAAATATTAGGCTACACTAATGTGCATTCACGTAATGACACTTATCGGTCATTGGTCCACCATTACCAGACTCATTCGCGTCCAATCCAGATAGATGCAACAATGTCAGTCGAGACAGCTGTGATAATTTGTCGTATGACAACGGTTGAAATCATAACTTGAAATGGTATGTTTATCATATCTTAAATATAATCGCAGATGTTCTGACGAAGGTGCGGTAATAGGAATATAAACAAATGCGAAGTCGAACGCTGATTGTGGAAACAGTCTTACTGATGGGCGGTGATGCTGTTAGCGGTGATGATACATTTTGAATAGATTTGTGACAATATTGTAAAATTCCTGTATTGTATCGTATCGTATCGTATCGTATTTATTCCAAATCCACCATGTCCCGAGGTCCCAGCAACAGGAAGGATAAGTGAACAATGACACTTGCCTACGGTGTTGAAGGGAAGGTCGTCTAAAATGATGGCAACTTTCACGACAGATGTCAGATGAGTACTGTATTTTTTATTTATAACATAGATGTTAACGTTTTTGAGTAATTCAATTTTGTCAATACATGTATGATGCCAGTGATTCTAGATGATAAGACCGCAATTCTGACAAGAGGTATACAGAGTGATAGCTGATCCTGTACCTCGGGAAATGATGTGCAATCGCGCTTTATACAACCACTCATCTTAAAGCCTTAGAAACATTAACATTAATATGGTCTTTAAAATTCAAAACGGTCGGTCGATTAAACACAGAGATTTTTGATAGCAGTGACCTTGGGCAGAGACTGGAGGCTTGACATTATAGAGTCATAGGTTATGCGTTTCGTTTGGTTAGTGAACGACATTATACAGCATTTAGCAGCGTTGAGTTTAATGTGCCGTGTCTCACACCAAACACATACACTGTCCAGATCCTTCGGCGCCAGCTGGCAGTCGGTGATCGACGTAATTTCTTTAAGCAGTTTTCAACCATCGGATGAATCATCACGCAATGACATTCCACATGACTTCGCATGATTAGTGGGATCGTTAATAAAACATACAAGACAAACAGAAGTGGCCCAGTCGGGGAGCCGTGGGAAGATTTGCCTTCCATGATGATATCAGTATATGCCGTATTCGGTCCTTTACACATTTCCTACCCCGCTCTTTTTACGTATTATATCTAAGCTACTTACCCTCTCGTATAACGTATTGTAATACAGGCGAGGAATCATTCCAGTCCACGTGACCACCATCACCCACGTGACGTCCGTGACGGACACACCGCCGTTGTTGAGGACATCTTGCTTGGCATGGTCGATAGCGTGCTGCAAGGGTGAATGTGTTTAACTGATTTACCGAAACACTAAGCGGCATACACACTTAGTAGAGGTCGATACGGATGTTTTCAGGCGATATTACAAGTGAGTATTTTACAGCAGAGATATCCACCTGAAATTGCGTTTTATGACTCCCTGACATATATTGCGTTATTTTGATATATGTAATTACCCATTTATTGTTATTTTTGAATACTGTATCACGAAAATAAATTAAACTGTAGTAGCAACAAATAAAATAAGTTTTCATTGGTCAACTAAAGATCAATGAATGGCAAAACAATAGTAAAGAAAACGTAGTGTTCGTGGTCGGAGACAAAGAAAGCTGGTGAGAGATGATGTATAGAGTTAACTATAACTTTGACATGTCATATATCAACAACCGAGTGAAGTTAATCATATCGACTGAGACCAAACCAGTCTAGTTCACCTTCACTCGAGCCTGGTCAGTGGACGTTGACCCCGGCTGTGTCAAGTCGTAGACGTGGTAGAAGATGTCGCCATATTGGGCGTCGTTGTCCGTCCACAAAGGCGCCAACATAGCAAAGCCTTGCTTCTTGGCGGTGACACGTTTGGCGTAACTCAGCAGGTCTTTGTTCAGATTGTCAGGATATCGACTCTCGAAGTTTAGCCCGAAAGTAACGTAGCCATTCGTGTATATCTGAAGAAACGAGACACCCGGATATGAAATGGGTATACTGTCCAATGATTCGATTGCACCTATACAAGCATACTGCTGCCTTTACAACAATGTACTAATATTTGGTATTAGTTGGTATAACAGCATGCACACTATCAACGCTAGCTGACGTTTCGTTAGATATATATTTAACAAGTTGGATAGAGCCCGTTATTTCTGTCAGAATAATCATATTTCATTACTACTGATATCCAACAATGTACCTGTAATCGAGTTAGCTTATGTATCTCGGTTCCAACCGGATATATTATCGTTTTTCCCATATACACTTTTCATATCAAACTCAATAGGAACGAAAAACCTTTATTCACTCTTACCATTCAACACTCCTCCACACCCACCCCCGAAATGTTGTAAAAGTTAAAGACAGATTGGAGTGCACTTATCAGATTATTTGTGTTCGTTTACCTTCATACGTTTGTACAGCCCGTTAAAGATCTGGAGTTTCGGAGTCTTTATGAAATCGGACGCACAACTTTTACCAGTCCAGTCGCAGTTGTATCCCGGGTTCGCCTGGAGATTGATATCACCTTGCCGAGAGCCGTACTGGAAGTGCGTGTACAGCACGGCTGCAACAAACACCAATGAGTGACTCGCTGTTACGGTGCAAGTTGACTATAATATACGTCTCAAATGGTATTGTGTACAATACTAAAATTTAATTCGACACTTATAGTACGGCATTTTTGTTAAAAAATACTCGATGTAAGCGATCTATATTGTCTGTACTCATTCCTAGTCAGACGAACGTACTAGTATGAACACAGTATCATAGTAATGTCAGGAATTAAAGTCGTTATAGCTGTTTTTGGTATAACTGAACATCATATCTGATGGTGTATTGGAAAGCATGCATTATAGTCCATACGCACTCGTATATATATATATATATATATATATATATATATATATGTATATATATATATATACATACATACATACATACATACATACATACATGCATGCATACATACATACATACATACATCATACATACATACATACATACATACATACATACATACATACATACATACATACATACATACATACATACATACATACATACATACATACATACATACATACATACATACATACATACATACATACATACATACATACATACATACATACATACATACATACATACATACATACATACATACATACATACATACATACATACATACATACATACATACATACATACATATAAGTTTGATTGTCCTAATCGTCTCCCACCTGAGATCCTAACCTATAGCTCCTGGTTAAGCCGCGTATGTGTACTTGTGGTATGTAAGTATTCGTTACTTGTGCATCATTAACTCACCTTCATCACAAGTCGGTCCCTTGTACAAGTCGCGCAGACAGTCACATTTGAAACGGTTGTGTTCGTTCCAACACGTTCCTCCGTTCTGACACGGGTTGCTAGCGCACTCGTCAACGTCTGCAACATTCGCGCCGTACAATCAGCATTGTATTATAACAAGTAGGACTAACACATTTAACAACACCACAGAACAGTGGCTGTCCTTTGTTTCTTTAAAGTGATCTTTTAAAGTTTATATGCATTCGAGGTGTATTGTGTCAAAACATGATAATTTCGCATATATAATTTATCAGCTACTTCTGACTTGGAAATCAATTCATAACTTTGATATTATCGATGCAACAAGCCGATACACAACTGTGTGCTTGCTACCACGTGAATGCTTAAATACACAGCCCGATTATAATGAATAGTCATGCATGCGCAGTGACCACGCAATCGCCGTTGTCTTTAAACACCGTCGATATATCTTTGGTGTGTGTCCTACCTGAATCGCAGTTTGGACCAGTGTAGCCGCCGGCACACATGCATGTGTAGCTCGTACCACCGACGTCGTGACATGTGCCACCATTGTGACATGGGTTCCCGTCACAGCTGCTGATTGCTACGAGGAAAACGATACTTAGGTTGCTAAGGTTATCTTAAGTGTATATTCTTTCATTACCTCATTCTTTCATTCCTTCATTCCTTCATTCCTTCATTCTTTCATTCCTTCATTCCTTCATTCCTTCATTCCTTCATTCTTTCATTCCTTCATTCCTTCATTCCTCCATATCGTCATTGCGTCATTGCTTCATTGCCACGTTGCTTCATTGCTTAATTCCTTCCTTCCTTCCTTTCTTCCTTCCTTCCTTCCTTCATTCATTCATTCATTCATTCATTCATTCATTCATTCATTCATTCATTCACTGTATTGTTACGGTGAGAATATTGTCTTGGCATATACCGTATTATCATAATTATGAATGTTGTCATTAAAATTATAATAATTATCTATAACACCTACTACTACTACTACTACTACTACTACTACTACTACTACTACTACTACTACTACTACTACTACTACTACTACTACTACTACTACTACTACTACTACTACTACTAATACTACTACTACTACTACTACTACTACTACTACTACTACTACTACTACTACTACTACTACTACTACTACTACTACTACTACTAATACAACTGCTGCTAATACTGCTACACACAGATACACACTCATGCACATGCATGCGCACCCACGCACGCACGCACACGCACAAACATACACATAAACAAGGAGCACGCGTATGTCATCACTCAACAGATCATCTGGGAATCCAACTAGAGTGCTACTATAAGATGTGTGACACTGCAGTAGGGGACAAGATGTACCTGTTTGACAAAGTGTGCCACCGTAACCTTGTTTACACGCACACGTGTACTGGTTGACCCCGTCCTTGCAAGTCGCCCCATTCTTACACGGGTTACTTTCACATTCGTCTTTTTCTGAAGATAGAAAAGGACAGTCATTTTTCGTTATTATATTTGTGTTACTGAATAATTGTTTGAAATGTGTCTCTCGTTGAAAAGAATTTCGGCCTAAGGAGCCTTACAGTAAAAAGCATAGCAAACTTGACAATTACGTAACAATAAATTATGAATGTTATGGTGGTTCGGAGAAATAATGAGCGATCGTGATATACTAAGATGATATTAAAACCTACCTTTTTCACAAAGGTTGCCGTTGAACCCTGGCATGCACTGGCAGACGTATGAGCTCGATGTTTCTGTGCATGTCGCCCCATTCTTGCATTGGATGTTTTCACAATAGTTTATGTCTGAATACAGGAAAGAACAACTACTGCGTGGATTTCGTTGACATGCTATTCAACTGGAATTTTACATATTTGTAATATTTTCTTTTTTGTTAATAACTGCGGGCTGTCGACCTCGCAGAAAACATTAGTTACACAAAATCTGCTTAAATAGTATATCAAACATTGCATTCATATAAGAACGAATCGTCGATAGAATATCTTGTAGAAGCAGTTCAGATCAGTAGGCGAATAAGAAATGCGACGAAGAAGTTGATGCCAACCTGTTTCACACATGTCGCCCGTGAATCCAGCTACGCACTCGCAGACGTAGGAGTTTGTTGTTTCTTTGCAACTCGCCCCGTTCTTGCACTGGATGTTTTCACAATAATCTACGTCTGAATAAGGAAAGAACACGATACAGCAGTGCATTTGAATAGCGTCGTTACTCTAACATTTAACATGGTTGCGCATTTATTGTGTTTTTTAATAATAATTGCGCGGAGTATTGTTCGCTTAGAAAACATTTGCTGCAATAATACATTGACAGGATGTCCTGAAAATCATTAAGCTCTATAGGATCATAATTGTCACACGTATGGTTAGAAAGCACACCACGTCTGAAAATTTGAGCATTGCACCCTCTGTAGTATATTTACAATGCAATCTCCCGCATAACATGTACGACGAGTGTGTTTTGCTTTTGCAACGCATTCGTCGGCTGTAGTTGATATGCATGCTAGGAAAGAATGGTTTATGTTTGAATATATCACATAGATGACCAACTGTAGTAATAATAGTAATATTGCTGACTTCTTATGCACCAATATCCTCGAATATCAAGCTCAGTGGCGCGACAAAACCAAGGGATTACGCAATCTCGTAATCGTAAAGAATTCGCGAGTCGTAAACGGATGTATTAAGGTGCTAGAAAGCTAAGGAGGATGGGCAACACCAAAGAGACGACAGCGGAATGAAACTATGTTTCGTTCAAGTTTAACACTGGTGCAGCAACGGAGAAAGCTCGGGTTCCAGCTTTCGTTTTCGCCCGAGGAATGTGAAGAGGGTTACTACTGGTTAAACGTAGCTGTCTGGAATGTCTTGCTGGAGCGAGCATCGAATCCAGATATGCTGGTTGTGTTGATGAGAAGGCTTGATAGACTACTGAACAAATCTTGAAAATAAAGCGATAGTGAACAGGGAGCCAATGCAATGATATCAGAAGCGCCACTGAGCGAGATAAACGAGGAGAACGCCATGCCAAACAAATTTGGACAGGTTGACATTTTGCTATATCCTTGTTTGCAATGTTGTAAAGGATGGAACTGCAGTACTCAAGTCTGCCACTTACTAGAGCTGTTGCAAAGGTTTTGGAAACGGAAAATGCGATATACCGGCGAGAAGATCGCGGATATCGTAAAGACAGCAGCGTAATTACCTGGTGTTGTACTTATGTCTCCGTCAGATGGCGTGGTGGTTTCTACACCTGCCGGAGCACCAGGTGCTGTATTTGTCATGTTGGCAGGCTTGGTGGTTGCACCAATGGCGTCAGAGTCTGCAGCTGTGGTGCTTGACATATCCGAGGACGCCGGCGTGGTGTCAGAATGACCAGGATCAACTTGGTTGACTGTCATAAAATAG
>JAODUO010000754.1:185000-197500 GCA_025642075.2 Ridgeia piscesae | reverse complement strand
TAGTATGCCCAAAGTTGCCCTGAGATGGACGCCACATAGAAGAGTGAAGCCAGGACGACCAAAGACAACATGGCGACAGACAGTTGTGGCCGAGCTGGAAGAGACGGGGCTGTCGTGGGGCGAGGCTCAGGCCGCAGCAAAGGACAGGACACTACGGATATGTATAGCCTTACGTCCCACTGGGGAGTAAGAGGATAAATAAGTAAATAAAGGCGTGAGTGAAGGGATGGGTGAAGGAGTAAAGGACTTGAGGAGTTAGTGAGTTTGAAGGAGTGTGAAAGTCCACGAGTGACGTTCATTATCTGTTTTTGAGATCGGTGTTTCATTTCCAAGACATACCTTCCGTTGAAGTGCCATACACAAGCTGAGTTGTTGTACCCGTGACGTCAGTAACTTCAGGTGAGGTGGTTGTCATATCAGAGGGCGTTACGTTCGCTCCTGCTATAAAATCACAAGGTTATTGATAGAAAACGCATAGTCCATTGATGTGTACATTTCCGCATATTTGGCATTACATATATCATCATGTTATTGTAATTACCCCCTCTCTCCCCCGACAAGTATATCGTCATTGTAAATGTCACCAGCCATTTCTTATAACACTTTCAGAGGCACTGAACGTGGATATTGGTCTAAACATACAAAACAGTGGACAAAACAAGGCGTAAAGTTCCCGCTCAATATCTACTTGGACATAATTAATTAATCAACAGTAAAACATAAAATACTTTGTCGAATAAGTACTATACATTAGGTATTAAAATGCATCCAAGAACAAACATCTAAACAAAATGAATTCCACTGTTTATATCCGAAATCTGGGGCGCTGTTGTGGGGCCTGTCATACCTCCCGTTGAAATATCGCTCGTGTCCGCAGTCGGTGTCGCTGTTGTGGGGCCTGTCATACCTTCCGTTGAACTGTCGCTCGTTTCCATAGACGATGCCGCTGTTGTGGGGCCTGTCATACCTTCCGTTGAACTGTCGCTCGTTTCCATAGACGATGCCGCTGTTGTGGGGCCTGTCATACCTTCCGTTGAATTGGCACTCGTGGCCACAGTCGGTGGCGCTGTTGTGGTGCCTGTAATACCTGCCGTTGAATTGTCGTTCGTTTCCACAGTCGGTGGCACGCACGCACGCACGCACGCACGCACGCACGCACGCACGCATGCACCCACACATACACATGTATAGACACAGTTTACACACATACATATACACATGCACACATACATAGACACATACATATAAGCACATGTCACATACACATATTATACACACACATACATACATACAAAAAATATATAATATATATATATATATATATATATATATATATATATATATTATAATGTTGTGTGTTTCATGCTGATATACTTATCCTTTCATATTTCTATAGTATATATTAACACAAGTAATAATATAATAACAAAAGCGCCAGTTATAACAATATAAAATAAATAGTGGGAATGTAGCTCGTACTTTTAAAAGTGAAATAACAGTAACAGCCTACTTCACTCATAATGGAGGGCGTGGAATGAGTGGTAGGGAGTGGAGAGATATGCTACTCATATTATATTAAAATTGCTATATATGACATACCATAGCAACTGCCATTTGTTAGACTGAATCCTGCGAGGCATTCCGTACAGTTGTCCTTGTTGTAGCAAGTTCTACAGTTATCCACGGCACAGGGGGTACATACTGCAAATAATATTCATACTCATAAGTAGATATTCGTGGAATACACACAGTGCACCTGATAATGAAACATTTGTTTATTTAATAAACATAATTATGTGTCGTGACTGTGTACGTACAAGTACGCTAGTATGTATGTATGTATGTATGTATGTATGCATATATGTATGTATGTATGTATGTATGTATGTATGTATGTATGTATGTATGTATGTATGTATGTATGTATGTGTGTGTATGTATGTATGTATGTATGTATGTATGTATGTATGTATGTATGTATGTATGTATGTATGTATGTATGTATGTATGTATGTATGTATGTATGTATGTATGTATGTATGTAGTATGTATGTATGTATGTATGTATGTATGTGTGTGTGTATGTATGTATGTATGTATGTATGTATGTATGTATGTATGTATGTATGTATGTATGTATGTATGTATGTATGTATGCATGTATATATGTATGATGTATGTGTTTGTATGTGTGTATGTGTGTATGTGTGTATGTGTGTATGTGTGTATGTGTGTATGTGTGTATGTGTGTATGTGTGTATGTGTGTATGTGTGTATGTGTGTATGTGTGTATGTGTGTATGTGTGTATGTGTGTATGTGTGTATTGTGTATGTGTGTATGTGTGTGTATGTGTGTATGTATGTATGTGTGTATGTGTGTATGTGTGTATGTGTGTATGTGTGTATGTTGTGATGTATGTGTGTATGTATGTATGTATGTATGTATGTATGTATATATGTTGTATGTGATGTATGTATGTATGTATGTATGTATGTATGTATGTATGTATGTATGTATGTATGTATGTATGTATGTATGTATGTATGTATGTATGTATGTATGTATGTATGTATGTATGTATGTATGTATGTATGTATGTATGTATGTATGTATGTATGTATGTATGTATGTATGTATGTATGTATGTATGTATGTATGTATGTATGTATGTATGTATGTATGTATGTATGTATGTATGTATGTATGTATGTATGTATGTATGTATGTATGTATGTATGTATGTATGTATGTATGTATGTATGTATGTATGTATGTATGTATGTATGTATGTATGTATGTATGTATGTATGTATGTATGTATGTATGTATGTATGTATGTAGTATGTCGACACGTGCGTGTGTGCATCAGTCACGATTTACATAACAACGATATGAACACCAGTCGTGATTTATTTACAGAACATTCTCGTAAATATTTACAGTAGGTGTAATATAATCGCTGGTATCGAGGTGTGATGGCAATGATGAAGATACTGGTGATGATTAAAATGACGTCACAGGAACCCGAAGGGGAAGAGAAAAGGAAGTCAACCACGCAACACCCGGTGCTGAGAACTTGAAGAAGACATCAGCAGGAAGGACTACACGGGGAACCAACTGGACACACTTGTCTAGGATAGAGGATGCTGGACTACACGGGGAACCAACTGGACACACTTGTCCAGGAGAGAGGACGCTGGGCTACACGGGGAACCAACTGGACACACTTGTCCAGGAGAGAGGACGCTGGACTACACCGGGAACCAACTGGACACACTTGTCCAGGAGAGGGGACGCTGGACTACACGGGGAACCAACTGGACACACTTGTCCAGGAGAGAGGACGCTGGACTACACGGGGAACCAACTGGAATTGCAGGAAGGGACGATTAAAAGACTACAAAACCCCCGGGGGGAAACAAAAGGAACAACCCCGCCAGGGGAGAGGGGACGCTGGATTACACGGGGAACCAACTGGACACACTTGTCCAGGAGAGAGGACGCTGGACTACACGGGGAACCAACTGGACACACTTGTCCAGGAGAGAGGACGCTGGAATACACGGGGAACCAACTGGACACACTTGTCCAGGAGAGAGGACGCTGGACTACACGGGGAACCAACTGGACACACTTGTCCAGGAGAGAGGACGCTGGACTACACCGGGAACCAACTGGACACACTTGTCCAGGAGAGAGGACGCTGGACTACACGGGAACCAACTGGACACACTTGTCCAGGAGAGGGGACGCTGGACTACACGGGGAACCAACTGGACACACTTGTCCAGGAGAGAGGGGCGCTGGACTACACGGGGAACCAACTGGACACACTTGTCCAGGAGAGGGGACGCTGGATTACACGGGGAACCAACTGGACACACTTGTCCAGGAGAGGGGACGCTGGACTACATGGGTAACCAACTGGACACACTTGTCCAGGAGAGAGGACGCTGGAATACACGGGGAACCAACTGGACACACTTGTCCAGGAGAGAGGACGCTGGACTACACGGGGAACCAACTGGACACACTTGTCCAGGAGAGAGGACGCTGGACTACACCGGGAACCAACTGGACACACTTGTCCAGGAGAGGGGACGCTGGACTACACCGGGAACCAACTGGACACACTTGTCCAGGAGAGGGGACGCTGGATTACACGGGGAACCAACTGGACACACTTGTCCAGGAGAGAGGACGCTGGACTACACGGGGAACCAACTGGACACACTTGTCCAGGAGAGAGGACGCTGGACTACACGGGGAACCAACTGGACACACTTGTCCAGGAGAGAGGACGCTGGACTACACGGGGAACCAACTGGACACACTTGTCCAGGAGAGAGGACGCTGGACTACACCGGGGGAAACCCAACTGGACACACTTGTCCAGGAGAGAGGACGCTGGACTACACGGGGAACCAACTGGACACACTTGTCCAGGAGAGAGGACGCTGGACTACACGGGGAACCAACTGGACACACTTGTCCAGGAGAGAGGACGCTGGACTACACGGGGAACCAACTGGACACACTTGTCCAGGAGAGAGGACGCTGGACTACACGGGGAACCAACTGGACACACTTGTCCAGGAGAGGGGACGCTGGACTACACGGGGAACCAACTGGACACACTTGTCCAGGAGAGAGGACGCTGGACTACACGGGGAACCAACTGGACACACTTGACAGGCTTACGTAACTAAGTACAATGGCAGGATGAGAAGAACCCAACCAATGAGGGAGTAGAGGCTGTGAGCTGGAGCAGAGGGAGTGCAGGGCGTGGGGAAATTGGAGTAAGGAATAGATGGAGTGATATGGGGTGTATCGGGAGTGTAGGGACGGCAGGGTATGTATGCGTTACTTACCGTTGCTGGTAGCGACCCGAATCACTACTATGAAAGCCACCAGGAGGCACCACTGAGCCGCTCTGCTCTTCGCCATGTTGGCGATATTTCACCTGGAAAAGAAACATAATTATTGTAGTTTGCAAGCTACCGTGGTTGAAAGAATCGTATCTCAGAATAAAACGTACAAACATATCCCTGACAATAACTGTTTAATATGACAATATCACAAAGTAACTTGCTACATACAAGTTAATATGGCGAGTCAAAACGAGAGACTTCCCATCTCATTCGTGGTGTACCCAAGTGATATGAACAACAGTGGGGATTTATTTACGGATATATTCTCGTAAATATTTCAGGTGTACTATTATCGCTGGTGTCGAGGTATGCTGGCGATGTAGAAGATAATGATGACGATTAAAATGACATCTCAGGAACCCGCAGGAAAGAGAAAATGAGGTCGACCACGTCGGCTGGTACATCGGCGCAGCATTCCCGCGTACCGTTGTGAAAAACGACAACAACGAGGTAAGATGAGGTGCATATATCTAGAGTATATTATTAATATGTCAATTAAAATGATAACCATATAGATAAACATATAAATAAAACATGTATATAAAGAAAGACGAAGTGTGTATAAGCATTTAATCAAACATCAATTAAAGTGTTACGTTGCGATTGAATGGCTAACTGAATCTTTGTGTTCTCGAAATCCGAGAACCCTTGGAAAAGCCGAAACCTGAACAGTATAAATCGTAGAGACACCGTCGAAGACAGACGTCAACTTTACATAAGTCCGTAAGAGTGGTATTACATGGCAGTATATATATATATAAATTAGATGGCCATTTCCAGCGGTAGCTATGTTACCGTCTCAAGTTCTCGCCCCCAACTCTCGCCATGTCCACGGTCTAGTGCGCATGGAGCAATGACCTCAGCGAGGTAACGTACTTCACAGCCGATAAGTCGCAGATCCGCCGTCACAGACGTCAGCGGAGACGTCCGTGGTCTCCCCATAATTATATCGTGACGCCGTCGATGGCACCGCTCTGAACGAGAAACACTGAACTGAAGCATCAGGTGGTACGTGGAGCACCTGTCCGACCAGACCGCCAGGACGGATGTGCTGACTGGCTACAGAGTCTCATGTGATGTCCAATGCAACAGATGAATGTGCAATATATAACGAACGTGACGCCGGGGTTAAAGCATGCGATGTACATCGCAATCGACATCGCACAGTCATAACCGTTCTTAATTGTGTCAATATCCCCTGGTCACATGCGTTACACCGTGTAAACCCGGCTTAATCGTTCACGACCATTCCGTCAATCACGGCTTAATTGACCTCGTCCACAAACAGACGCGACGAGTTGTAGAAATAATTACTGTCGGTGTACTCGCTGTACAGAGATAGGCTGGTGCCGCTCATATCGGCAGACGCAGAGGGCGACGTGCGGCCTTGCAGCGTGTCGCGGAAGTCTGGCCCGAGTGAAACGGGAGCGACAGCACAACGGACCACCAGCACCGCCAACACAACGGACCACCAGCACCGCCAACACAACGGACCACCAGCACCGCCAACACAACGGACCACCAGCACCGCCAACACAACGGACCACCAGCACCGCCAACACAACGGACCACCAGCACCGCCAACACAACGGACCACCAGCACAGCCAACACAACGGACCACTAGCACCGCCAACACAACGGACCACCAGCACCGCCAACACAACGGACCACCAGCACCGCCAACACAACGGACAACCAGTACCGCCAACACAACGGACCACCAGCACCGCCAACACAACGGACCACCAGCACCGCCAACACAACGGACCACCAGCACCGCCAACACAACGGACAACCAGTACCGCCAACACAACGGACCACCAGCACCGCCAACACAACGGACCACCAGCACCGCCAACACAACGGACCACCAGCACCGCCAACACAACGGACAACCAGTACCGCCAACACAACGGACCACCAGCACCGCCAACACAACGGACCACCAGCACCGCCAACACACCGGTGAATGTGAGCAGTGTGTCTAGGAGCATGCCAAGACAGTTGGTGTCAAACCATACAGGTCGATGCCGAGACGTTCGATAGACTCGGCTGATGCTGTGCTTTCCCACATAGCCAACCACAGCCGGGTCCAAGGGGCACGTGCCCCTCACACTCGCGTTATGCCACGTTAGTTCTGACTGACTGGATTGCCTGTAGACCATCTAAATGTGAGTGACAAGACGCAATGCATTTGGAGATTGTACCACATGCCGGGAATACATCCATACAACACATTGGAGGGACCCGGTGTGAAACAAGCGACTTGACAAGTGTATTACGTCCAACAGTAGCGTGCATTTATTCAGCCAGCAACGTGTATCCAGTGTGGAAGATATCGAATACAACTACACTTAGCTCCCCGTGCGATAGCTAGCTTGAAAGTGTAATAAGACACGCAACCTTTGTGCTATAGTCGCTCCTTAATGCTACGACAAGTACATATATTGGTGCAGCGTTGATTACTCTCCCGTCTGTGTCACGCGTGAAGAGGAGCGCAGTGGCGCAGTGGCGCAGTGGCGCAGTGGCGCAGTGGCGCAGTGGCGCAGTGGCGCAGTGGCGCAGTGGCGCAGTGGCGCAGTGGCGCAGTGGCGCAGTGGCGCAGTGGCGCAGTGGCGCAGTGGCGCAGTGGCGCAGTGGCGCAGTGGCGCAGTGGCGCAGTGGCGCAGTGGCGCAGTGGCGCAGTGGCGCAGTGGCGCAGTGGCGCAGTGGCGCAGTGGCGCAGTGGCGCAGTGGCGCAGTGGCGCAGTGGCGCAGTGGCGCAGTGTTGACTGTATTGGGCTCATAGACAGAACCCGCGTTCGATTCCTGTGTTGGTGCGTTAACTACAGCATCGCTGAATAATTCCCAGAAACGTCGAGGTGGTGTTCGACTTGAATAGTTGTACCATGGACTACAGAGTAAGGCGCTTTGAACAGACTGGATACTGCGCTTTATCAGAACTTACACATCAAGAGAGGTATACAGTTCCCTATATACGGTCGACCAACCCAGAAGCCATACCCTGGCAAGAGCAGTGAATATTTACCCACTCAATTCTACACCCGACACTAAACTTGAAACAAACAGAGAAAATCGCCTCGAAGCTTGTTGTTAACAAGTCTTCTTGTTTCAAAGGTGATTATCAGGAATTTCCTGGGCGATTAATTATGCATGTTACTATGCACATACATAAAATCGTTCATAGTACACTGGCGATGCACTTACCTCGCAATTAAAGTGTCACTTGTAGGGACAGCTAAATCCACGTTGAACGGTTATATAAAGCGAAGGTCCGTCTCGGAACGAAAGAGACGAGCTTCTCCTCTCTAGCGCGACTGCAAAACAGTTGGAGAGAGAGACGGTCTTGCCTTAAAACTTGTTCTCACAATAGTGGGTGGAGTGAAATAGTTCCGCCTGAGCGCACACGGATTTGGCAGTGCTCTTTCTGTTATCAGGTTACCCGAGGACTCGACGACAAAGACACGACCAGGCCAGCGTTCATGTCCACCGGAGCGGTACAACGCGTCTGCCAATTTGGATCGTATCTGACATCGTCATTCAGTAATAAAAACAAACTATGCAACCGGAAGAAGTATGCTATTTTACTTGAGGCATTGCGCTCATATCAGGACATTGAATAGGAAATGTTGGTGAATCGCTCAAGCACCACGCCAGTAGCACGCCTGTATGTACAATGTCCTTATCCAGATTGTTTACAACGGTGCAATGAGTGACTAATATACACGCATAATAATAATAATAATAATAATATAGACACACACAAACACACACACACACACACACACACACACACACACACACACACACACACACACACACACACACACACACACACACACACACACACACACACACACACACACACACACACACACACACACACACACACACACACACACACACACACACACACACACACACACACACACACACACACACACACACACACACACACACACACACACACACACACACACACACACACACACACACACACACACACACACACACACACACACACACACACACACGTTCCAACCGCGCACACAGTTACCATAAGGCAGATAAGTTAATGTAAGTTTACGTAAGTTGTGCTGCGTGCACTCTCTCGCTAAGTGACTTCTGCGTATGGTACAGTTTGTATGAAATACTATATGTAGCGTTAAATACATTAAAATACGACAAATAATGACAAGTATTTAGACTGTTTTTCGTGACGCATAAGAAATTAAACTTTACTATCTAACATTTTTGAAGTGTAATATACTAGTGAAGTGTAGAGTAAACAGTAAACTATTTCACACGGACTGAGGCCGTGCGAAATAATTTACCGTTTACACATATAATTATGTCGAACGCACCCCTCAATCGCCTGCTAAAATGACTGCGCAAATATGAGTCATTGTGATGCCGCGTCGGTTACAACAGACTCGCTGTAAGTCGGCTACACACAGCCATTGTAGCAGTGCAGTATGGTGACAAGGAGTGGCGACAGAGGGGGTCGCCAACTGCCATATGTTTGTACAGGTGCATACGCGATTTGTAACCAATTTTTATCGTTTTAGACATACGATATTTACTATAAAAGTTCACAATCTCATCGAAGTGGCCGTAAACTCATGTTGTGTTGTGTAATTATGTATGTTCTAAACTAAACTACTGACCTCCGAGTGGTGCTTTAGTTGAAATGTTGTTACTCTTGACTATACCTAGTGAGATGACGGATAAGTTGTATTATTCAAGCGGTTCTTTACAAAAACACGGTTCAGAATTTGTAACACTGGAGTGCGATGATTCCGGAAGACAAGCATTGAACCATAGAAAGACGTTGAACACTGTTGCCAGTGAAGTCGATACAGTACCTCTGGATGGCGGAACAACGCGTTACTGTGCTTGTGTGTTCAAGCGTGTGAATAAGTGGCATTAGGTCGGGTAACACGAACTATCCTGTTGTTGCATCGGCGAACATTGACAGTCGCCACCCAGTTATTGTGAAGCGTAATAAACGAGCCTGACACGCACAGGTTGAGGTATGACTTATGGATTAGTCATAGTGAGTTTGAGAAGGGTGTAACTGCAGACAATTTACGCGCACAAAGGGAAAGAAAACAAATATTAATGAATGGCACGGTGGTAAATGTATCAACTATAAACAGATACACACAGCATTTTTGAATATTAAAATATTTATAAAGTTATAATAATATTATATAGTACTAATTATTGTACAACATTATAAGAAATAATATTATTACTTTTAGTTGGACTCTCGATTGGTCAACGTCTTCCTGGTCCACATGCCGTCTGGAGATTAACTAGCTCTAGATGGTAATCTTGCTCAATCTTGTTAAATCTTGTTAAATCTTGTTAAATCGTGTTAAATTAGTGTTATATAAGGCGATTAGACAATATACGTTTCTGATAAAATGATCAACGTCAGTCTAGGTCTAGGGTGAATTGCACAGCTATTGCTGAACAATGCAGTTGTGACGCCCTAGAGATGTTATGTACTCGTCACTTGCTGCATTGGCGTCAATCGTTGTAGAAAGGACACGATACGTTCTCGAAGTGTTCAGTTTCTGCCATTGTGCACGCTGCAATTGCTGTAGTCATTACCCGCTGTGTCACCGCATGCAGTCCGCCTAGACTGTGCGTATGCCACGCTACTCTACGTAGCGATAATTGGAAGATTTTCGTGAGCTTCTTAAGGGCGCATTCAGTCCAAAACAATGTTGATACAATAAGTAGCACTTATCGCGATATTAAAACACCGTTCATATGTCAAGCTGCTAAAGCGATATTTGAACGTATACTGACACATTTAACGTACAGATCTGGAACTTTGTTACCATGGACAACAAAATGACCCGGACGTATAAATATTACTACTTAAATAAGGTCTTATTATGGCGCAGCTGTCCACAGAACACATTCCAGCACGGTAGTTTTGAAACATGATGTTTTCGCGTGGCATTTCATACTCTCTGTTTACTCTCTATTTCTGTCTGTCTGTCTGTCTGTCTGTCTGTCTGTCTGTCTGTCTGTCTGTCTCTGTCTGTCTGTCTGTCTGTCTGTCTGTCTGTCTGTCTGTCCTGCTCTGCCTGCCTCCTGCCTCTCCTGCCCTGCCTGCCTGCCTGCCTGCCTGCCTGCCTGCTGCTCCTGTGCCTGTCTGTCTGCCTGCTGCCTGCTGCTGCTGTCTGCTGTCTGTCTGCCTCCTGCTGTGCCTGCCTGCCTCTGCCTGCCTGCCTGCCTGCCTGTCTCTGCCTGCCTGCCTGCCTGCCTGTCTGTCTGTCTGTCTGTCTGTCTGTCTGTCTGTCTGTCTGTCTGTCTGTCTGTCTGTCTGTCTGTCTGTCTGTCTGTCTGTCTGTCTGTCTGTCTGTCTGTCTGTCTGTCTGTTCTGTCTGTCTGTCCGTCTGTCCGTCTGTCTGTCCGTCTGTATGTCCGTCTGGCTGTCTGGCTGTCTGGCTGTCTGGTGGCTGGCTGGCTGGCTGGCTGGCCGGCCAGCCGGCCGGCCGGCTTATTCAAGCGTGTGAATAAGTGGCATTAGGTCGGGTAACACGAACTATCCTGTTGTTGCATCGGCGAACATTGACAGTCGCCACCCAGTTATTGTGAAGCGTAATAAACGAGCCTGACACGCACAGGTTGAGGTATGACTTATGGATTAGTCATAGTGAGTTTGAGAAGGGTGTAACTGCAGACAATTTACGCGCACAAAGGGAAAGAAAACAAATATTAATGAATGGCACGGTGGTAAATGTATCAACTATAAACAGATACACACAGCATTTTTGAATATTAAAATATTTATAAAGTTATAATAATATTATATAGTACTAATTATTGTACAACATTATAAGAAATAATATTATTACTTTTAGTTGGACTCTCGATTGGTCAACGTCTTCCTGGTCCACATGCCGTCTGGAGATTAACTAGCTCTAGATGGTAATCTTGCTCAATCTTGTTAAATCTTGTTAAATCTTGTTAAATCGTGTTAAATTAGTGTTATATAAGGCGATTAGACAATATACGTTTCTGATAAAATGATCAACGTCAGTCTAGGTCTAGGGTGAATTGCACAGCTATTGCTGAACAATGCAGTTGTGACGCCCTAGAGATGTTATGTACTCGTCACTTGCTGCATTGGCGTCAATCGTTGTAGAAAGGACACGATACGTTCTCGAAGTGTTCAGTTTCTGCCATTGTGCACGCTGCAATTGCTGTAGTCATTACCCGCTGTGTCACCGCATGCAGTCCGCCTAGACTGTGCGTATGCCACGCTACTCTACGTAGCGATAATTGGAAGATTTTCGTGAGCTTCTTAAGGGCGCATTCAGTCCAAAACAATGTTGATACAATAAGTAGCACTTATCGCGATATTAAAACACCGTTCATATGTCAAGCTGCTAAAGCGATATTTGAACGTATACTGACACATTTAACGTACAGATCTGGAACTTTGTTACCATGGACAACAAAATGACCCGGACGTATAAATATTACTACTTAAATAAGGTCTTATTATGGCGCAGCTGTCCACAGAACACATTCCAGCACGGTA